>WNWK01009191.1:0-78589 GCA_009830355.1 Cherax destructor
TACTAGCAGGACTTGTGTGAGTGTCGTGGTTAGTGTGGGTGGATCCCCTCCCTGGGTATCTGTTGACACTCCTCACCTACACCTCACCTACACCTCTAGTTCTGATAGCTCCAGGAGTGAGTGACCCTTAGCTTCCACTCAGAGACCAGTATATACTGCAACCCCCATGCAACAACAACTAGATGAGTATTACATGCGTCTGGCAGCAGTGTCCTCGCAGTGCCTCCTCGTGGTACCCTAAGCTGTCGTTCCCTGCTGAGAGAGTGTCGTACTCTCCATCTCCTGGATCCTTTGCAAACTCCTATGATACGTTCACTTATCTTACTTATGTATATATTTACTCCACTCGTCCCTCAAGTGTTTACACTTTAACTGCTGGTAAATTCACTTTTATTTCCTTATTCATGACACACAACCTGCTATGCAGCGCCGCTTCCTGGTGCCTACTGCCCACCTTCACTGATACCTTTATTTTGTTTTCACTTTCTTCCTAATGCTTGATAGTTAACTATTCGCACTTGCTATATGCTATATTACATTTCACTCACTGACCAACTTGTTTACACTTGACTATCCGACTTTGGGTTCACTTTTCCTCGTAAATTAACCATTTGTAGCTGTGTGGCAGCAGTGCCTTCTAGGCCTCTAACAGTTTTTGCACTTTCAAATTTCCATTCAAATTTCCTGAAATTTCCACCTTCCTCTAAACCATTTCACTTTTAAGACCTCTTCGTCACTTGCTGGGTTGTGTGCGTGTGTGTTTGCGTGTGTGTTTGTGTTGTGTGTGTATTGAGAGAGATAAATAGGTTGTCAAAGACACTCCTTGTAGGTGGCAGGAATAACGAGTCGGAGGGTGTGCACGGCTAGCTTGTAGGTCTACGGCAGTGAGTGCGTGCCTCTGCGTGGCTATACACATGCGCAGAGGCAACGCACTCACTAGCCGTAGACCTACAAACTGAACAGACGTGCGGGTACACCTCCTCTCACAGACTCGTTAATATACCGTAACCACCCTACAAGGAGTGTCTTTGACAACCTATTTATCTCTCTCAATACCCACACAAGATTTGTGTGTGTTTGTGTGTGTGTTTTTGTGTGTTTGTTTGTGTGTGTTTGTGTTTGTGTGTGTGTGTGTGTGTGTGTGTGTGTGTGTGTGTGTGTGTGTGTGTAGGCCACGATCTAACACGCTCACATAAGCATATTTGACATTCAAGCCCCTAGCACTCAAATGTCAAAAACTCCTTTATCCCCTTTCCTCCAACCCTTCCTGGGACGACCCCCTACTCCTCATTCCTTCCATCATAGATTTATGTACCCCCTTAATTATCTTATACTGCTCCATCCTCTCTACCTGCCCATACAACCTCAATAACCCATTCTCAACTCTCTGGAGTTTACCTGGAGAGGGTTTCAGGGGTCAACGCCCCCTCGGCTCGGTCTGAGACCAGGCCTCATGGTGGATCAGGGTCTGATCAACCAGGCTGTTACTGCTGGCCGCACGAAAACTGACGTACGAACCACAGCCCGTTTGGTCAGGTACTGACTTTAGGTGCCCTGTCCGGTGCGTTCTTCAAGACAGCCAGGGGTCTATTGGAAATCCCCCTTATGTATGCTGGGAGGCAGTTGAACAGTCTTGGGCCCCGGACACTTATTGTGTTGTCTCTCAATGTACTCGTGGCGCCCCTGCTTTTCATTAGGGAAATGTTGCATCTCCTGCCTAGTCTTTTGCTTTCATAGGAGTGATTTTCGTGTGCAGGTTTGGTACCAATCCCTCCAGGACTTTCCAAGTGTATATTATCATGTATCTCTTTCGCTTGCGTTCCAGGGAATACAGATCAAGGACCTTCAACGGTTCCCAGTAATTTATGTGCCTTATCGTACTTATGTGTGCCGTGAAATTTCTTTGTTCACTTTCCAGGTCTGCAATGTCGCCAGCCTTGAAGGGGGCAGTTAGTGTACAGCAATATTCCAGCCTAGAGAGAACAAGCGATTTGAAGAGAATCATCATGGGCTTGGCGTCCCTAGTTTCGAAGGTTCTCATTATCCATCCTATCATTTTCCTAGCAGATGTGGTAGATACATTGTTGTGGTTTTTGAAGGCGAGATCCTCTGACATTATCACTCCCAGATCCTTCACATTACTTTTTCGCTCAATTGTATGGTTAGAATTTGTCGTATACCCTGATACATTTTTAATTTCCTCAAGTTTTCCTCTGAGGAGGAATTCTTGTTAGCTTCTGGAAAACTTACATGTTCAGCAGATACACGATACACAGTAGGTGGCCAAGCCTCATGCACTTTATATTACGTACTCAAGGATAAGTCGTGGCTTGGTTGGCAACGCACTCGCCTCACACACTGTATGTCAGTAGTTCAATCCCCAGAACAGATGGAAACGTTGGGCATGTTTCTTTACACCTGCTGTCCTTGTTCAACTAGCAGTAAGTAGGTACCTGGGTTTCAGTCGACTATTGTGGGTCGCATCCTGGGGGACAAGACTGAAGGACCTCAATAGAAATAAGACAGACAGTCCTTGATGACGACATCACCTTCTTGGATTAACCTGGGTGAGTAACCCTCCCAGCTTAAACTACGAACAAATCTTATCTTAATGGAGTTTCAAGCCTATCGTCTACACTAGAGTCATTAAGGCCGCACGTAACCTTCTCACCACCAGACAAGAATACTTTGATTCCTAAAATAGGATTAAAAGTAAACTCAGCATATACGCTGATAGAAATACGCCTCTCGGTGTATATATCCCAGCGATGAAGGAATGGAATGTGTTACTTAATCATATTAAGAACACAGCCAAAAAATATATAATGTATGAAGCTACAGAAAGGTAGGATACCGGTAGTGATTTCCTGTTGGTACAGTGTCCCGTTGTTAGCGCACTCAGCTCACACACTGAAGTCCGTGATTCGATCCCAGGTACGTGTGGTAATATTAAGACGTTTCCTTAAGACACCTGCGGTTCCTGTTCACCTATGAGTAAAACAGGTACCTGAGTGTTAGTCGACTGGTGTGGGTCGCATCCTGGGGACAAAATTAACCTAATTTGCCCGAAATGCTCAGCATAACAAGGGGCTTTCTATATAGTAGTATGTCACTTATATCAGCTAGGCCACTGTACATGTACGTGTAGAAATAAAATTATTATTATAAGTTCTTCACAAGTGTTAATAAATGATTTATTGATCTTTTATGTGAATTATTAGCGTAGACTGCGGTAACGTGACTAGGGACGTAGACTGCGGTAACGTGACTAGGGACGTCGACTGCGGTAACGTGACTAGGGACGTCGACTGCGGTAACGTGACTAGGGACGTCGACTGCGGTAACGTGACTAGGGACGTCGACTGCGGTAACGTGACTAGGGACGTCGACTGCGGTAACGTGACTAGGGACGTAGACTGCGGTAACGTGACTAGGGACGTCGACTGCGGTAACGTGACTAGGGACGTAGACTGCGGTAACGTGACTAGGGACGCCTGATAGACCCTGCTGATGGATATCAAATTGACTTTTTCCAAAGTGTTGTACAAGTCGTCCAAGCTGCATATATTATCAATAAAGAAATTAGATCAAGTATAAATGACCTTCAATGTCTGTACAATATACTAAAACAACTCATAAGTGAAACAAAAGACTTCTACAGGCGTATCAAGAGAGGTATGTCACCTTATTGAACAATATATTTAATTTTATGTAAAGTACAAGAAAAATGACATAAGGCAGAAGATAATATAAGATAATATAATTTAAATTTGGAAGGGAATCAAGGACCTCAGTGGAAATACAAAAACCCCAATGGAAATTAGTCATTTGTCTGACTTTTTTTGGGGTTATCCTAGGTAATTTACACTATGTATGATAATTGTACTTATGTGTATCTGTACGTAAATAAACTCACTAAAGACTAAACCAATCTTACATAAAACCTTATATATTTACTTTTTTCTATGTATAAATCTTGTCAATATATATTCAGAAACGTATATTTATATTTTACTTCACACGCTGAGTGTCCAGGGTTCGATCCCCGGCAAGGGAGGAAACATTGGACGTGTTTCCTTACACCTGCTGTCCTCGTTCACCTAGCAAGCAAGTAGGTACCTGGGTGTTAGTCGACCGGTGTGGGTCGCATCCTGGGGGACAAGATTGAGGACCCCAGTGGAAATAAGGCGGACAGTCCCCTCGATGACGCACTGCCTTTCTTGGGTTATCCTGGGTGGCTAACCCTCCGGGGTTAAAACTCCGAACAAAATCTAATCTCTTATCCAACAGTATTTATTATGCCTAAACTTACTATATGTTTGGAAATGAGTTGTAGAAATAGCTGTTTATGATTCTTAATTTTGACTAAAACAAACTCGTATTACGAAATAAGTCACTTTATAAGATTTTTTGGGTTATCCTGGGCAATTCACACATATGTTAAACTTTGTATAATAAGTGTACCTGAACATAAATATATTTACTCACTAAATATTTAGTTACCGTTTTAGAATAACAGTGAGAGAAAATGTTTCATGCTAGGGCAAACTACGCTAATTTTGATAAGTAAGATCAGTTCAACAGTTAGGTAAGTTTATTTAGTTACATGTACACATAAATAAAGGTACACAAATTATCATGCATAGTAACATATGTGTAGATTACCTAGAATAACTCTAAAAAAGTCAAAGCAACTTATTCCGAGATGTTTCGGTTACCCCAATGGAAATAAGTCACTCTGTCTTTTTTGTGTTATCCTGGGTTCTCTACACATATATTGAGACCCGGGCCGGGATCCATACCGGCAGATCATATAGAATAGAATAGAATAGAATAGAATACACATATAGATACTCAAAAATCCGGGACAAAGGAATTAATGCACAATTACTATGGATACCATCACACACTGGATTACTCCTTCATGATAAAGTTGATATGTTAGCCAAGAAGAGCACCCAGAAGGAGAATGTAGAATATAACTTTGGTATATCTGTGTCTAGCATTAGGAATAATATTAGGAGAGAAATAAATAATGAAAATGATTGCTATAGGAATGCAGTTAGAAGCCTGAGTAGATCTATAACCCACTATGATAACATGAATATAGATAAGTATGTTTATGGAGCACCTTGCAATGTGAACAGACTGACTGATGTTGTAGTGGCCAGGCTTAGGCTTGGCTACAGGTACTTCTGGCAGTTTGGGAGACACACAGATGATGATCAAACTAAATGCAAATTATGTGATCAGGCATATGGTCACTGTCTTGAACACTATGTCCTTAATTGTCCACTTATTGAGGAATATAGAGATAGACAGTATAGTAACCTATGTGACATGTCAAGATATCTTATTCATGAAAATAAGATACCAGTTATACTAAACACATTTTATAAATTTGCTTGTAACAGATAAGTGAAATGTAGATATAAATCCAAATGTACAATTGTTAACCCTTTTGGGGCCTAGTGCCTAGGCCTTTTGTGTATCCATATGCTCTTGCGCTACCGTCCACAGGATGGATATGGGGTGCACAATAAACTAGCTACTTCGGTGACAAATCTAAAAAAAAAAATCTCTACACATATGCTGTTATGTAAGTGTATTTGTGTATACCTGAATAAACTTACTTACTTACAGTAGGCTTCTTCAGTCGAATACAGAGGAGGCAGCAAAAGAATTAGAGATATAACCACAATGTGATCAGTCCATCACCCTAACTATAATTTTTAAAGGGGTGGACAGGTAAGCCAGTGGAAGGCCTCGGTCAGATGACCAAAACCTTTAGCTCTGGGTCATCATATGACTAAGACCCGCGTCAGGGGTGGGTGCATAATGGATGTGCTCGATTATGGTAATGATACCAGATTTCATTTTGTTTGTAACAAATGCACTTTGGTACAGTTACATTTTAGCAGTGATGACATTGATTTACCTAATTTTAATACAAATGACCCCTTCCCATACATTGATGATTATGATTGTTTTATAACAACAGGCCTTCACTTTATTCATGTCAACGCCAGATCACTTTTTCCAAAATTGTCAGAGATTAGGATTCTAGCTAACAGAACTAGAGCGGCAGCTATATCCATCTCTGAATCCTGGTTGGATGATACGGTGACTGACGACGAGGTCAAAATAGGTTACAATATATACTCTTAGATAGGAATAGAAAAGGTGGTGAGGTATGTGCCTACATAAGAAATGACTTAGCCTACAATCCAAGACCTGATTTAAATAACAATAAACTGGAGATTCTATGGTTTGAAGTGTTGCTTCCCAAGACCAAACCCATCTTAGTAGGAACTAGCTACCGCCCTCCCACCCATGACCAGTTCTTAGAGGACTTTTCGAGAGTCTTGTCCAGTCTTGAGAACAATTGCGAGACAGTAGTACTGGGAGACTTCATTATCTGTTTTCAACAGCAAAATAACGGGCTATGTAAAAGGTATAAGCAAATTCTGGATTTAAATAGTTACACTCAACTAATTAATACACCAACCCGGATCACACAGTTCTTAGCCACCCTAATTGACCACATACTTTGTAACCGCCCTGAGAACATTAGTCAGTCAGGCGTCATTACCACAGGTCTTAGTGATCATTTCAGCATTTGCTGCACCAGAAAATCACTGCACAGGACAATAAAAATGAGGTCATCTAGAAACTACAGTAAAGAAACACTGGTAAATAGGCTACACAATTGTGACTGGTCATTGATAACAAGTTGCACGGACGTAAATGATGCCTGGGAAAAACAATGTTCACTGTCATCCTTGATAATATTGCACCAGTTAAAGAGGTTAGGATTAAACGAAGAACCGAACCCTGGATGACTACTGAGATATTAGATAATATGAAATTCAGAGACCAGTTGATAAAAAGATTTAAGGCAAACAGACAGGATATTGCAGCGCTAAATTAAATTCAAAGGGTGAGGAACAGAGTGCAGAGGCTTATAAAAGGCGCAAAGGCTAGGCACAATTGTTCAAAAATCGAAGAGTACAAGAATAACCCTAGAAAGCTCTGGCAACAACTGAAACAGTTGGGGTATAGCCAAAAACCCGTAGATAGATCTAACATAGCACTAAATATCGATAACGAGGTATGCCACGAAACAACTAAAGTGGCAAATTGTTTTAATTCATACTACACAACTGTCGCATCAACACTAGTAAGTAAACTACAAGCTGCATCAAATACCTTTAACACAGACTCTGATAAGTTTAAAACTTACTATACCAATAAAGGGATAACTCCAAACAGTTGTCGACTAGTAAGTGTATCTCATTACTTCGTGCAAAAAGAACTAATCAGGTTAAACCCAACTAACAGCACCGGCCCAGATAACATCCCGTTTAAGTTCCTAAAAGATGGTGCATCTGAACTGACAATCCCCATTGCTCACATAATAAATTTGTCCATCACCACTAATACAGTACCAGATGGGTTCAAGGAGGCCAGAGTTACTTCTATCTTCAAGAAAAATAGTAAGTCTGATGTCAGCAACTATAGGCCTGTTAGTATACTCAGTGTAATATCCAAAATTTTAGAGAGGGCGGTGTACTGTCAAGTAGTTAAATATCTTAATGACAACAACATTCTCCATAGTTATCAATCAGGCTTTAGGAGATCTTACTCAACCGACACCTCCCTAATTAATCTGATGGATTACATGAGAACTGAAATGTCGATAGGGAACCTCATAGGAATGGTAACCTTACACTTGCAAAAGGCCTTCGATATTGTCAACCACAATATATTATGTAAGAAACTTCAAGCTATCGGCATAGGTTCCATAGATTGGTTTAAGTCCTATCTTAGCAACAGGAAACAAATTGTCAAAATCAACAAAATAGAATCAGAACCCCTGACGATAGTATGTGGAGTTCCCCAAGGTAGTATTCTAGGTCCATTATTATTTATATGTTATGTAAATGACATGCTCATCAGTGTCAGTTGCAAACTCCTACTGTATGCGGATGACAGTGCTCTGTTAGTATCAGGTAAAGACCAACAAGATATAGCTAATGTAATAACACTAGAACTGGAGTCCTGCAGCAAATGGTTAGTAGACAACAAACTATCGTTACACCTCGGGAAAACAGAAGCCATACTCTTTGGCACGAAGCATAAACTGGGAAGGGTAAATAATTTTAATGTCCGATGTAATGGGGAATCCATCACTTCAGTTTCCTCAGTAAAATATCTGGGAATCCATTTTGACTCATGCATGTCAGGAGAACTGATAGGGAACAGTGTAGTAAAGAAAGCGAATGCCAGACTGAAGTTCCTCTACAGACAAGCACAGTGTCTACCTACTGAGGCTCGCAGGACCCTATGTCTAGCTCTTATACAATGTCATATGGACTACGCTTGCTCTTCATGGTACTCTGCCTTAACAAAAAAAAAAACTGAAAGATAGACTGCAAATCACCCAGAACAAAATGGTAAGATTCATCCTGGACCTGGGTCCAAGAGAACATGTAGGCCAGGATGAATTATAACAATTGGATATGCTGAATGTTGAAGTTTACAAAATTGCTCACAGTGTCTAGAATATCTTGTTGCCAATTTTGTCAAGGCTGGGAACCAAAGCAGTCATAGTACTAGGGGGAGAGAGCACAACTTTGTAGTACCCACAGTCAGTGGCCAGGCTTCAAACACCTTTTATTGTACAGCAATAAAGGAATGGAACAGACTGCCTGCACATGTCAAAGCCAGTCATAGCATGAGCCAGTTCAAGAAGAGAGCCAAAAGTCACCTAATGAATGTAGCGATAGAAAGGGAGGAGAATGATTTTTTATTTTTTAGCTAACATACATGTAAATATTAATAACTCATTTTACCTTATCCCAAGTATATCTCCTTTATAGTATAATAATAAGGTCCATCACCCTGGAAGAGGAAGTTTTGAGGTGGTCAGTCCCTCAGCCTGAAAAAGAGTTCTGCTCCACGTTCTGGAACAGCACATTGTTCCAGAACTGGCTCATGTTAGGACTGGCTTTGACATGTTCAGGCAATCCGTTCCACTTCTTTTTTGCTGTATAGTAAAAGGTGTTTGAGACTTGATCACTTTCTGTAGGTTTAATGACACATGTGCAGTCGATAGGCTTTAACCCCCAATTAACCAACCAAATACTAGATATTATATATATATATATATATATATATATATATATATATATATATATATATATATTGTGTGTGTGTGTGTGTGTGTGTGTGTGTGTGTGTGTGTGTGTGTGTGTGTACTCACCTAGTTGTGGTTGCAGGGGTCGATTCATAGCTCGACCCCGTTATATGCCGAGATCATTATTTCTTTCGATATATATGTACTGAAAGGAGGATATATATCTTGGTATATAAATAAGATATTTTACTTTAAAATCTGTTTTAGGGATTGCAATATTCTTGATTTATGTTGGAAAACCGAAATGCAGTCTTAAGTTCCTATCATTTTTCATTACTGCCCTCACAGGTAAGGAGCACATCAACCACCAGTCTCCTAAATTAACTGCAAAAGCAATTTTTCAAGAAGAAATCTCAAATTTATTAGACAGCAAATATCCCTAATTATATACAGTGACATCTCTAGATAGAAGTCCCGCTAAGCGGAGCAGCAGTCTCCTCTTGCCACTTCCTCGGTCAAGATCCACAAGAAACTTACAGTTAGGAATAAGAACTAGCAAAGTAAGCTTCTAACGTTACAATGTGGACTTGTAGTTAACTTTATAGCTAGAAAGTTAACATGGGTAGAACGGAAAACAATGTATTTGGACCAGCAAGAGCAGATAAACAAGAACATAGTGTGGACCAGCAAGAAAATAGGTTCATATACCACAAGGCTGGACCAGCAAAAAACATAGTTTGGAGCAGCGGAAAGAGAGGTTGGATCAACAAGAACTAAGGCTGGATCAACAAAAACTAAGGTTGGATCAGCAAGAACTAAGGTTGGATCAGCAAGAACTAAGGTTGGATCAACAAGAACTAAGGTTGGATCAACAAGAACTAAGGTTGGATCAACAAGAACTAAGGTTGGATCAACAATAACTAAGGTTGAATCAACAAGAACTAAGGTTGGATCAACAATAACTAAGGTTGGATCAACAATAACTAAGGTTGAATCAACAATAACTAAGGTTGGATCAACAATAACTAAGGTTGAATCAACAAGAACTAAGGTTGGATCAACAATAACTAAGGTTGATCAACAGAACTAAGGTTGATCAACAATAACTAAGGTTGATCAACAATAACTAAGGTTGAATCAACAAGAACTAAGGTTGGATCAACAATAACTAAGGTTGGATCAACAAGAACTAAGGTTGAATCAACAAGAACTAAGGTTGGATCAACAATAACTAAGGTTGGATCAACAAGAACTAAGGTTGGATCAACAATAACTAAGGTTGGATCAACAATAACTAAGGTTGAATCAACAAGAACTAAGGTTGGATCAACAATAACTAAGGTTGGATCAACAAGAACTAAGGTTGAATCAACAAGAACTAAGGTTGGATCAACAATAACTAAGGTTGGATCAACAATAACTAAGGTTGGATCAACAAGAACAGGCTGGACCAGCAAAATTGCTCCATTATATGTAACAAAAATAATTATTACATTCATGGGGAGAGCGCTAAATCCGCAGGCATCATACAGTTCCTGGGAAATGGGTAGCATTCAAATTTAATCTAGGAAAAGGGAAGGCATGTCCAGTTCCTTCAATCAAGGTCCTTGCTGGCATCAAGGTCCTTGCTGGCATCAAGGTCCTTGCTGGCATCAAGGTCCTTGCTGGCATCAAGGTCCTTGCTGGCATCAAGGTCCTTGCTGACATCAAGGTCCTTGCTGGCATCAAGGTCCTTGCTGGCATCAAGGTCCTTGCTGGCATCAAGGTCCTTGCTGGCATCAAGGTCCTTGCTGGCATCAAGGTCCTTGCTGGCATCAAGGTCCTTGCTGGCATCAAGGTCCTTGCTGGCATCAAGGCACCTCCCTCCTGGGAATAAAAATATGAGTTAGCAAACTTTCTCAGTCACTGGAAATAGAAAAATCGACACAAATTTCAAACTTGAGAAAACACCCGGTGGCAAGAGAACACTTTGGATCAATACAAGCAGTATATAGTGTGAACACACCTCTCAGCTGATGAATACACATACACTCTGGGGGACGACCTTCACCAGTTGAACCTGCGTGCGCCTCACCTACTCTTCCATTCGCTCAAAACTGTCCTGAGTCACTGGCACCCAGAGGCGCTAGTGAAGTCCTCCCAAGTTATAATGGAGTAAGTCACATGTTCAGCTCTTTGCGAGACGCTGTATATATTAAACAGCGAATTAATGAGATTTTGAAGCAGTACTGCTGCCAGAATGAGGTCCACTCTGACATTTCTTATCTTGGCGCTCGTCTGTCTGTGTGTTGGCGTCGTCTGTGTGGTCACAGGTATGTACAGGTAATTATATATTCTATATTAATACCTCATCCACTTATAGAACTATTATATATATATATATATATATATATATATATATATATATATATATATATATATATATATATATATATATATATATATGTATTATATATTTGTGTGTGTGTGTATTTTCTATTCTGTTTGATAAGCCAGAAATGAAGTGATCACAGTTATCACCATAACTTTCTTGTTTCCCTGATACACTAAACCATTTGAGAAATATTATTATTGTTATTATTACCACTTAACCTGAATTAGACGTACAGGCGCTGCACCACCTGAAATCTCATGTAAAATGTAGCTTTGTCAATTCTAATGCCATCTCCTGCGCTTTTGGCAGACTCTAGCACGTCGAAAGTCATACTAGGTGATAAAAGTTACATCATTCTGGGGATTTCGTCCTTTATAGACAAGTTTGGGTCCCACGCTCCACCAATACTTGTCTAATGTGGCCCTCTTTCTTCTAGTTATAAATTCTCTCTGTCTGTCTGTCTGTCTGTCTGTCTGTCTGTCTGTCTCTCTCTCTCTCTCTCTCTCTCTCTCTCACTATCAGTGATGAGTTTTCAGCCCTGTCAGCAGTGGTACCTACCGGTGATAGGTGTTTTCCGTACCTGTGGTGGGTTTCCTTTCTGCCAGTGTTGAGTCTCCTTCCTGCTAGCAGTGTCTTCTTCCCTGCCAGTGGTGGGTCTTCCTGCCAGTGGCGGATTTTCTCCCTGTTAGTGTTGTTTTCCTCCCTGCCACGAAAGTGTTAGTGATAGATGAGAAATGTGATTGAATGTGGAAGAAATGAATGGTGGTTAAGAGAAGGATTGGTGGGATGGGGAATAAATAGTGGGAAAGGGAGGTAGTGGTGGGGAAGTGAGGTAGTGATGGGGAAGGAAGGGGGTTGTTTGGGAATGTAGGGGGTGGTGGGGAAGGTTGAGGGTGGTGGGGAAGAGGTAAAGTGGTGGGGAAGAGATTGCATCTCATGGGAGAGTGACCTGGCACTGGCATTGACCACGTGACCTCATAGTTTGTACCCTCTACCATCACTCCTAAGAAAGTAATATGGAAGGTAAGGGGAGGAGATACATGGAGACGTGCAAGATAATTTCGGTAAATTGGAATATATATTTCAAGGAGAAAAACGAGACTAGGAAGGTGAGGAGATAAAAGAAATCTGTATTAAATATAGGCTGGAAGGGTACATGAGTGGGTGTGGGTACGGGTACATGAGTGGGTGTGGGCACGGGTACATGAGTGGGTGTGGGCACGGGTACATGAGTGGGTGTGGGCACGGGTACATGAGTGGGTGTGGGCACGGGTACATGAGTGGGTGTGGATACGGGTACATGAGTGGGTGTGGGCACGGGTACATGAGTGGGTGTGGGCACGGGTACATGAGTGGGTGTGGACACGGGTACATGAGTGGGTGTGGGCACGGGTACATGAGTGGGTGTGGGCACGGGTACATGAGTGGGTGTGGGCACGGGTACATGAGTGGGTGTGGGCACGGGTACATGAGTGGGTGTGGGCACGGGTACATGAGTGGGTGTGGCACGGGTACATGAGTGGGTGTGGACACGGGTACATGAGTGGGTGTGGGCACGGGTACATGAGTGGGTGTGGGCACGGGTACATGAGTGGGTGTGGGCACGGGTACATGAGTGGGTGTGGGCATGGGTACATGAGTGGGTGTGGGCACGGGTACATGAGTGGGTGTGGGCACGGGTACATGAGTGGGTGTGGGCACGGGTACATGAGTGGGTGTGGATACGGGTACATGAGTGGGTGTGGGCACGGGTACATGAGTGGGTGTGGGCACGGGTACATGAGTGGGTGTGGGCACGAGTACATGAGTGGGTGTGGGCACGTGTACATGAGTGGGTGTGGGCCAGTAGACCTTCTGCAGTGTTCCTTCCTTCTTCTGTATTAAGGAAAAAATTATTTTTGCCGCCGAAGTGGCTAGATTATTGTGCCCCCACATCCATCGTGTGGAGGGCAGCGCGAGAGCATATGGATACACAAAAGGCCTAGGCACTAGGCTTCAGGAGGGTTAACAGGAATACATCTGAATATGCATCTACAAAATGACGAAAATAAGAAGAAATGGAAGAGAGGAGACGAATAGATAATACAATTAAAACAAGAATTGCCGAAGAGGCGAGTGAGAAACTGGAGGAAGCTTAACTAGGAAGGAGTGACGTGTCTGAAAGACTTTTTCCAATTCCCTTCTGGATGCTGGTGAAGAGCTCTTGAGTCAAGAAACTGGGGTTTTCCTCTCATACCTCGGATAAAACCTAATTATCTCTCATTTCCCAGGCACTGTATGCATAGGCCTACCATACCTCCCGTTTTGACCGGGACTGTCCCAGTTTGAAAGTCCTGTCTCGAAGTCCCGGTCAGTTTGCCATTTTATCCAGGACAGAAACATCGCTGATGAAGAATGTAAGGTCTCAGGAAAGAGGTTGAATGACTGAATATACAGTAAAAGGGCTAATGTACTGCAAAATAATCATTGATTTACGTTGCAGCGAGTTTTACCAGAAAAATAAGAGCGGTTAGCCAATGAGTGATTCCATACTTTATTCTTTTTATTATTTTTCATTCTGTAGTCCTTGAGAAATTAGTACATTTTAGCCCTTATTTGTTTTCTTTAAAGAAAATATACCTATTTTATATTTCATGTATATGATTTTTTCAAAACCTTAAAATGTCCCGGTTTGAATCAAAGAAATTATGGTAAACCTATGTATGTAAGGGCTGAGCTCAAGCTCCAGGACCAAGGCTAGGATAGACTCATCAGTATCACACAGTTTCTTTTTCAGAAACATTTTGAAGTACTTCAAGTCAAACGTTTCAGTTTGACTTGGACCATTAACAAGTCACACTTGTTATAATGGTCCAAGTGAGACCGAAACGTCGTTCTAAGTTTCAGTCTCCTAAGTTTAGGTTATCTTCGTGTTGTTCCAGTCACGGTATTGCGACTTTTTTTTATTCATCAAAAATTATGAATTATTAATATTTCGATTATTTTTAATTATAGGGTGTAGCGTGAACCCATCAAAAAAATTCAGCTCCTGGCCCAAAAATCACAATCCGGCCTTAACTGTGTGATCCTAACGGGTGTAATAATATTATTATTATTTTTAATTCGCTTCTTAGGTATTACTACGCTGCAGACGTCAACAGCGTCGGGCCAAACACACCTTCAACTTGAGGACAAATACTGAGAAACTGTTTATTTTAATCAACGGGAAGCACTAAACCCGTAGAGGTTATATAACGCCTGGGGAATGAGAGGCATTCAGGTTCGATTCAAAGGGAAGGATAAATCCGGGTCTTTGGATCAAGATCCCCCTTAAAAGGATAGTGGCACTTCTCCCTCGAGGGTTGAGAAACCTGACAGTCTGGCAGTAATTTATCCTGTGTTAATGACCTAAGACCTATGTTAATGAGTGTAAATTTAACGTCATTTAATTGTTATTATCGTATTCTTGATGGGAAATAACTTAATAAGAAATTCCCCTCAGAAGATGACCCGTTTAGTGGTGCCAGTGAATCAAGCTAAGAAATACATCATAATATACATGTGTATCCATCAAGAGATGAGGGACAGCTCGTGATGCTGTAGACTGACTCATCGACTGTAGTCTGCAAATATAAACACATAAGCTGTATAATGTGATCCTATATTGACAACGTTTCGCCCACACAATGGGCTTTATCAAGTCACAAAGATCTACCTGGTTGAAAGGTACATGAGTATTTATAGGAAGGAGTCAGGTGAAGAATATTGCATGTGACAATCTTCCGAGTAGGGTAGTCTAATGTGACGTAAATAGAATAGTCACAGAAGATAGAAGCAGACGATGTGGTGACCACCAATGGAAGACAGACACCTTTGGTACACTAGCCATGAGCCCTTAAAAAGAGACACATGGCAACACGATGCAGTGTAATTGAACAGTGGCGCAGACTTAAGTGAACCGTTTTATGATACGGTGAACCAATTTGGCACGAATCTCGGAGGTAACGAGATGGTAGAGAAGAACACAGCTCACAGAATGGCAGTCACGAATACGTAGTAGTCTTCTACAACTAAGAAAATAAAGTTACACGAATTTTTGTCTAAGTCAGGCAGTTCAGTGAATCCTCCTATATATTGCTGACCCATTCAAGACACTCGAACTGTGGAGAAACACACATCGGTTACCAACAACACAAATGGTTCACTCACTCAAAGAGCTGAGAGCTTAAAAGATGGGTGAGACAAATATTAAGTGTAAATTTGTTAAAAACTAAAATTCCACAAAATCAGAACAGTTGACAACTGCAAGAATAATAGACACTAGTAATTACGCGGAGGAGAGAATACTTATGATTGACAGAGAGCTGAGTACTCAAGTGACACTTGTTAGATTCTCAGCACCACACAACATCCACATCTTCAGTCTGCATTTCTGTAACAAGTTCTTCAACACACACACACACACACACACACCAAATTATTATGTACACACACATGAACTTTTCCTTTCACATTATTTTGTGTTGTGTATCATTTTTTTCAACGGTACCAGCGCTGAATGACTAAATAAACTAAGTGTATAGTTAGATATAAACCCCTCCAAGTGCACATCTTGCTGCTCTCAACGCAGACACAATATGATTAATATACTCATCAAAATATATTCAAAGATACACTGGTACAATGTCATTTTTTTCTAACTCATGGAGAGTTAGAGGTATCGGGAAGATGGAGGGAATATTTTGAGGAGTTGTTAAATGTTGATGAAGACAGGGAAGCTGTGATTTCGTGTATAGAGCAAGGAGGAATAACATCTTGTAGGAGTGAGGAAGAGCCAGTTGTTAGTGTGGGGGAAGTTCATGAGGCAGTGGGTAGAATGAAAGGGGGTAAGGCAGCTGGGATTGATGGGATAAAGATAGAAATGTTAAAAGCAGGTGGGGATATAGTTTTGGAGTGGTTGGTGCTATTATTTAATAAATGTATGGAAGAGGGTAAGGTACCTAGGGATTAGCAGAGAGTGTGTATTGTTCCTTTATATAAAGGCAAAGGGGACAAAAGAGAGTGCAAAAATTATAGGGGAATAAGTCTGTTGAGTATACCTGGTAAAGTGTATGGTAGAGTAATTATTGAAAGAATTAAGAGTAAGACAGAAAGCAGGATAGCAGATGAACAAGGGGGTTTTAGGAAAGGTAGGGGGTGTGTAGACCAAGTGTTTACAGTGAAACATATAGGTGAACAGTATTTGGATAAGGGTAAAGAGGTTTTTGTGGCATTTATGGATTTGAAAAAGGCGTAAGATAGGGTGGATAGGGGGGGCAATGTGGCAGATGTTGCAGGTGTATGGAATAGGAGGTAGGTTACTGAAAGCAGTGAAGAGTTTTTAATGAGGATAGTGAGGCTCAGGTTAGAGTGTGTAGGAGGGAGGGGGACTATTTCCCAGTAAAAGTGGGCCTTAGACAAGGATGTGTGATGTCACCGTGGTTGTTCAATATATTTATAGATGGGGTTGTAAGAGAAGTGAATGCGAGGGTGTTGGCAAGAGGTGTGGGGTTAAAAGATAAAGAATCAAATACAAAGTGGGAGTTGTCACAGTTGCTTTTTGCTGATGACACTGTGCTTTTGGGAGATTCTGAAGAGAAGTTGCAGAGGTTGGTGGATGAA
Source organism: Cherax destructor (assembly GCA_009830355.1). Taxonomy (NCBI): domain Eukaryota; kingdom Metazoa; phylum Arthropoda; class Malacostraca; order Decapoda; family Parastacidae; genus Cherax; species Cherax destructor. Next base: position 17,154 of record WNWK01009191.1, read on the forward strand.
TTTGGTAGGATGTGTAAAAGAAGAAAATTGAAAGTGAATATAGGAAAGAGTAAGGTGATGAGGATAACAAAAAGATTAGGTGACGAAAGATTGGATATCAGATTGGAGGGAGAGAGTATGGAGGAGGTGAATGTATTCAGATATTTGGGAGTGGACATGTCAGCAGATGGGTCTATGAAGGATGAGGTGAATCATAGAATTGATGAGGGGAAAAGGGTGAGTGGAGCACTTCGGAGTCTGTGGAGACAAAGAACCTTGTCCATGGAAGTAAAGAGGGGAATGTATGAGAGTATAGTTATACCAACACTCTTATATGGGTGTGAAGCATGGGTGATGAATGTTGCAATGAGGAGAAGGCTGGAGGCAGTGTAGATGTCATGTCTGAGGTCAATGTGTGGTGTGAATATAATGCAGAGAATTCGGAGTTTGGAAATTAGGAGGAGGTGCGGGATTACCAAAACTATTATCCAGAGAGCTGAGGAGGGGTTGTTGAGGTGGTTCGGACATGTAGAGAGAATGGATCGAGACAGAATGACTTCGAGAGTGTATAAATCTGTAGTGGAGGGAAGGCGGGGTAGGGGTCGGCCTAGGAAAGGTTGGAGGGAGGGGGTAAAGGAGGTTTTGTGTGCGAGGGGCTTGGACTTCCAGCAAGCATGTGTGAGCGTATTTGATAGGAGTGAATGGAGACAAATGGTTTTTAATACTTGACGTGCTGTTAGAGTGTGAGCAAAGTAACATTTATGAAGGGATTCAGGGAAACCGGCAGGCCGGACTTGAGTCCTGGAGATGGGAAGTACAGTGTCTGTACTCTGAAGGAGGGGTGTTAATGTTGCAGTTTTATAAGTGTAGTGTAAAGCACCCCTCTGGCAAGACAGTGATGGAGTGAATGATGATGAAAGTTTTTCTTTTTCAGGCCACCCTGCCTTGGTGGGAATCGGCCGATGTGTTAATAAAAAAAAAAAATTCTGGTGACTTGAAGTTGGACGACCATTGATCACACCTTTGTTGTATTGTTGAATCAGTATCAGACGTATGACTTACATAATCAAGACTGTACAGAGGAAGCCGTGAGTGCAACAAGTGATCAGGGTGAAGGCTGGGGCCGATTAGCTTTCATGGCTGCTCATTATGTCAGGAACCAGCAAAGGTAGTGAAGGTGGGAGACGAAATGACCCATTAGACTTGCAAACACCAGTTATGCGACGGGGAATCGAATCTTTGAGCCTACGTAATGAGAGATTAACAATACAAATGTAATTAATATGTTTGAAGGAGGAGTGAGAATACTCTATTCCTGGATTCACAGAGAAAAGTGTTCTCAATAAAGATTGAAAATGAATATTATAATTGCTAAATCGCCGTTTAAATAATACAAATGCTTCGTTGAAACATTTTTATAATCCAGAATACAATTATGTGCAGTTGATATTTTTTTAGAGAATTTTCAGCAATCATTAAAGTTTATTATTGCTTTATGTACAGATTATTTTGAGAGACAGACATTTGGGAAATGGCATTTTCATGGCATATATGACTAAATTGTCTAATATCTAACTATATCTAGACTATTTCTAGAGCAGGCACTGGTAATGAAGGTCCGGGTTCGATTCCCGGCGAGGTGGAAATATTCGACGCGTTTCCTTACACCTATTGTCCTGTTCACCTAGCAAGTAGGTACCAAGGTGTTAGTCGACTGGTGTGGGTCGCATCCTGGGGGACAAGATTAAGGACCCCAGTGGAAATAAGACAGACAGTCCTTCGATGACGCACTGACTTTCTTGGGTTACCCTGGGTGGCTAACCCTCCGGGGTTAAAAATCCGAACAAACTCTTATCAATCAGAGGGAATTGACAACCATTAATTAGTTAGGTAAATTAGACATATGAAGTCTAGGTAAGGAATTATCCAGGTATAAATTGGAAATAGGCAACAATAAAGAATGCTGGATAATTTAAGAAAAGAACTCTAAGTACGTAATTATTCAAATAGATTAATAAGATTGATATTTGTATTGGGTTAATACCTATAGTTTAGGAAGAATGACAGCCTGCAGTTACCTAGTCCTACCATTAACCTGGTAAGATTAACCTTATTATTACTTGTACTAATAATAAATGAGTCAGTGTTTAAATATGAACAGTCACATATAAACTGGTAGGAGCCTAATCTGAGCATGGGAAAAAAATGGATATAACAAGACAAATCTTGCTTGAAATTTAAGTTTCTGGCTTTGGGGGGAATTAATACTGCAACGGAATAAATTTCAATTCGAGTCACTGGGAAGCACATGTAAACAGAATTAACATACTGCTATAAATGAGTAAATATAATAAAAATGAGGGGTAATACAATTATTATACCCACTTCAGGTACTTAATAACCGGACCGGAAACCTAGCATAGCGTTCACCCTTGACTACATAAGTTTAGGTACATGAAGATCATAAACATAACGATGAACTTACCTATTCTGACACTCAGGTGTTACAAGATAGTGAAGAACTCATGCAAACATGTTGCAAAATGCGTAACGTCACCACACAGACCATTCCTGGCTGACATTTGAATAAGGACTGACCTGTGGACGGCAACTGCAAGTTACCCCCCCACCCCCACCTCAAAAATCAAAATTTCTTTACTTTACAATTATTATCTTCTTGTAAACCATTATATGTAGTTATTGTAAGAAATTAACATTAATGGTAATTCAACACCTCGTAATATTTTAATGTTAGTCAGCTATTGTTGTTGAGGATATGATTATTAATCTAAGAAATACAAGACTCGAAGCAATGCCTTCAAATTGGACAAATTTAGAAATAGAAAGGATCTAGAGAAGTACTAGTCCGGCATTAGAATTATAGATGAGTGAAAGAAACTCGCAAGAAGCGTCATTGATGCGACAAGTTAGTTAGTTAGACAACTTTGTATAACTTTAAATATAAGTTGGACGGACACATGAGAGGATGTGAGTTAGACTTGTTAGGTAAAAGGACACAAGTGCAACTAATGTGACATTTTATTGCGACGTTTCGCTCTCCACGAGCTCTGTCAAACCGTTACAAATAATAGAAAGACAAAGCTCCTGGAGAGCGAAACGTTGACACAGTAAATTGTCACACATTTTCGGTAATTCTAGCATTATTATTGAGTTAGACTTGCCTAGCATGGGCCAGTAAGTCTGCCGCAGTGTTCCTTCGTTCTTGTGTTTGATCTAAGAAAAGGACAGATCCAATTCTTTGGATCATGAGACCCTCGCCGGCTTAAGGGAATTTCCCTTGAGGGAACTGAAGACATGAATAAATTAGTAGGAAGCTGTGGTTTATTTTTACATAATTTTCTAAATGTAGAACATATGAATGAATAATACAATAACTGTGTAATAAAATATGATGCTGTTTGGACCCTTCGAGAAATTTCGAGGGGGGGGGGGTGGAGAACAGCCAGTAGGGTCGCCAGAGAGATGTCATATTGAATTTAATGTGTGTACACTGGTTATTACAATCTAATAACCCGGCGTCATCGAGGCCATAATGGGGTGTTTCGGCTGGAATTTGTAATAGGAACCTGTGTTAATGTCCGCTGCTGAAGAATAGGGACAGGAAATTTGCGGGACCTCAAGAATTACGTGTGGATGGCGGAAAATAAATGCGGATATCACTCACAGGGAAGTACACCATTAGTCCTTGCATTTAGAACTCAGCTGGCCAGTGTAGGGTCTAGGTGTTAGGCAGGTGTTGTGGTGTGATCCATCTACATTAATTAAATGATAAGTGGTAATACAAAGTTCTTTTCTAATAATAGTTATATTTTTGTGTACCAGCGAGTAAACCAAAATATCATACAGTCCACACAACTTTAATTACCAGAGTAGCTGGTTTTAATATTATAATTATTAATTTAATGTCAGGTCTAGCTTTTTGTGAGAGTGTTGAAGAAGTGGGCAGTCGAAAGAGTTGCACTTTAGTGACCTACTGTGACTAAGTCCCACTTACCTCACCCAAATTACTTGCAGGTAATAATTCAGGCAAGGCCCTGTAAGCCTTCTGCAGGTGATTTGCTCACATAATAATAATGATAATAATAATAATAATAATAATAATAATAATAATAATAATAATAATAATAATAATAATAATAATAATAATAATAATAATAATAATTTTCACAGATGCCTTCATAATGTGGTCGGCAGTTATTTTTATATTTTATTTAAATCTTTATATACCAAATACTCTCATAGAACATTCAACGTATATTAACATGAAAACCAATCCGAACTCGTATTATCCTCGTTGAACTGGCAGAGAGACGCAATATTAAGATATAAATTCACCTCTCTTATGTTTTGAGGAGGGAAGAGGTAATCATAGTTGATAAACCAGGTGGAAAAGACGTGCAGGTTGGCAATGAATTTCCACACTTGGCTTGTGTTTATGCCTGTGACAGGCAAATAAAAATCTTTTCGCAAGATGAGTGTGTTAACTGAACATAGTTGTTTTATATTTATGCTTGTAGCAGGCAAATAACAACAATCTGTATATATTATATTCTCAACTGTACTCTTAATGACACTTTCGCAGTCCTGGCTCCCTACTCATGGCAGGTTCCTTGATACTGGTAAATAATAACGATAATAATAATAATCGCCTAGCTCCAAGATCATTTGTGTGCGCTTGTGCTGCTGTGTAAAGGATATATATGTGATGCATAATAAACTAGTCACCTCAGCGGCAAGAATCTAATAATCAAATGTTACTGGTATTAATTAAGGTAGCCACATAATGCAGATGTACCAATTTAAAAAGAAAAAACCACGCAAGAAATCATCATGTCTTGTGGAATTAAGAGCACTTAGAGATGATGGAATCCCTTATAATTAAGGTGCCAAGTTTGAGTGCCACGAGTACTACTTGGAGAGTAGGAGTCCAAATACATATATAATAAGAATTCTCAAGACTCGCAAGTGTTAAGAACGCCTATTGTCCTTAAGACCACACTGGCAGGCCAGCTAAGGGCTTAAGACCCGCTAGGATAAATACCTGAAAATATCACCCTCCACCACACGATATACACTTTAAAAGAATACGTAAACTTAGGCAAACATTACATTGAGACGTATAATTCATAATTTCTGAAGCGTCACGATACTGAAGCCGATAAATCTGAATTAGACAATTCCTGACATGTAGAGAGTTTCTTAACACAGTCCACGTTGTCAATAATATTCTAAGATCAATTTATCACTAACGCTGCTAAGACTGCTGTGCCAAAAGACTTATTCACGAGTGAATAGAATTTTTCAGCATCACACTCAATATTCATTGTGTATTTAGGTAGTTATACACTCAGCTGCTCGCTCATACAGAACTTGCTTTGTGCTGCATGTTAATCCAAGGAAAAAGGATTTTTTTCTTTATAACTGCACAGATTCTACTTACACAATAATCAGTAATGTTATGGATTCCATTGTCCACCTGTACTGTACAATTTTAACACATGAACTTAATGGTCGTAATTTTCGTCTTGCACCTGACACAAAACAGAGGAATTATGATTCATAGACCTAAATTGATGGCATTAAATCCTCCCAGGGGTCACCTTTACCTTTTAAGGACCCTTGAAGAGAGGTGTCTTGACGCTGGTGAAGAGTTCTTGGTCCAAAGAGTTGGAGTTACCCTCCATTTTCTTGGATTGAATCTGATTACCTCCCACTTCCCTTAGTGCTGGATGGCCCTTAAGGTTTTATTGCTTCCCACTAAGTATTGTAATAACAATCCCCTTTTATGAAAACAGGTAATTAAAATTATGCAAATTTTGTTTATGTTAGGCTCTTCGTGCAAAATAAACAAAAATGGCCTATCATTATAAAAACTGCATAACTTATTCATGAAGTGATGCTTTTCAGATGATTGTGATCAGATATATATACACCGAGAGATGTGTATCGCTCAGTGTATATCCACTGTATTGATTGGCTGAAAGTGAACAGATTATAATGAGCCCTAATTAATGACCCTCGTGTAGTCGATAGGCTTCATACCCATTTAACCAAACAATTAATCATCCGTGATTTAGTCTTATGAAATGTTGTTGTTGCATGTAGACCGTGAAAGAAAATCAGATTGCCGTATATAAGTTGTCGACCTTCATAGCAAAATACAGATGATTTGACAACACAAGCTCTTGTCCGCCAGTACGCCCGTACCAGTACTAGTCTCAGGTTAGGTCAGGTAAGGTCAAGAAACAGGACAAGTGTTTGCTGACGCGGGTCTTAGTCACATGATGATCCCGCAGCTGGAGCTTTTGGTCATCTGACCGAGGTCAACCACTGCCTAACCGGTTCACCCCTTTAAAAATTATGGAATTAGATTTATATATTATTATCCTCAAATGGGTTAGATAAGTATAGTTAGGCAACGTATTTGCACAGATAGGCAGGATCGAGCCCTCTTGCGGAATGATCAACGGTTTTAGGAATTGGTGAGAATGCAATAAATAACTAAAATCTAACTCCAACATCACCCTATATTATTATCAATAATTATTTAAGGACAGAAACGTTAAGATCAATAGACACAGCACATCAATACAACAGGATACGTGCTGGAATGCAATAAACAAACAACTCAAACATACTAAGAGCTTACGAATTTAGGACAGAAACGTAATCAAAGTCACATAACACACGTAAGAGGAAGATTGTGGAGTCAGCAGGAGAATTACTGAGAGTGGGAAATGTGGAGTATGTAGATGGTAGTAGCCTAAAGGATTTAGGTAGTAGAGTGACAGTCATATGGGAAGGAGCACTGCTATATGACTGTCTACTCTACCTTACTACTACCTTGCTACACCACACTACCACTACTCCCATTTCACCTGTCCTCCTGTCCTGCCTATAAATACCCTTCCTCTGTCTCTGTGGTTAGTGTGACTTTAAATGGTCAAGTCGCCGATCGTATCTCTTATATGTGCGAGGTTTGTGTTACAACACATCGTTTATAATGGAAGATTGTGATTTCATCGTAAATTATCTTGAGTACTTTGACTGGGAATGTGGACTATTTAAGACTTCCTTCAAGTACTCCAAGACCACTTTTTTTAAAACATATTTGTGACAAACCGGTAAGAGGGAATATTGTTTCACTTGATCCTGGTAAATAACGAAACTCTAATAAATAATCTGGAAATCACGTAATAGTTTGGAACAAGTAATCACAAATCTATTACTTTAATATTACCAGAAATTAGGAAATAACGTTAATGCAGGTAAGGTACATTTTTTTCGCTCTACAGACAGAAGGTATTCAGAGAGGACCTTGATAGTGTTGCTGGTCTGACTTAACTGGTGATTATCTCGTTGCAAACTTTATGAATAATAATGGAGAAGCTTGTAACTAGAGCAGTTTATAAACTGATGTATAATTTAGTGCAAGATCATTCATTCCAAGAGAAATTTGAATAAAAAAATACCCTTAGTTTTATCTTTAATTATCCAACCAGTGTGATCTTGATTGGTTGACTAATTGGGTTTGAAGACTATCCACCACTGGAGTTTCATTAAGCATCCACATAACCTGTTCATGACCAGTCAAGGATATTTTAGTTCCTACAAAAGGGATTAAAGGTGGTGGTGGTATTTTATTCTTCGGAAATAACAAATATTTTCTGACACTGATCATAGTAGTATTATGACCCTCTACTAGAGATTTTCTTCATATAATCAAGACCTTCAGCCGGCTTACCTGCATAGTTTAAAAATGAAAGATAAGCTCACAGAATGTCTCGCACTCAGTGCCGAACATTTCTTGTGTATGCAGTAATTTCGCAAAAATTACTGCATTGTATGTTCCTTTGTATAAAGGCAAAGGGGACAAAAGAGAGTGCAAAAATTATAGGGGAATAAGTCTGTTGAGTGTACCTGGTAAAGTGTATGGTAGAGTTATTATTGAAAGAATAAAGAGTAAGACAGAAAGCAGGATAGCAGATGAACAAGGTGGCTTTAGGAAAGGTAGGGGGTGTGTAGACCAAGTGTTTACAGTGAAACATATAGGTGAACAGTATTTGGATAAGGGTAAAGAGGTTTTTGTGGCATTTATGGATTTGGAAAAGGCGTATGATAGGGTAGATAGGGGGGCAATGTGGCAGATGTTGCAGGTGTATGGAATAGGAGGAAGGTTACTGAAAGCAGTGAAGAGTTTTTATGAGGATAGTGAGGCTCAGGTTAGAGTGTGTAGGAGGGAGGGGACTATTTCCCAGTAAAAGTGGGCCTTAGACAAGGATGTGTGATGTCACCATGGGTGTTCAATATATTTATAGATGGGGTTGTAAGAGAAGTGAATGCGAGGGTCTTGGCAAGAGGTGTTGGGCTAAAAGATAAAGAAGCAAATACAAAGTGGGAGTTGTCACAGTGCTTTTTGCTGATGACACTGTGCTTTTGGGAGATTCTGAAGAGAAGTTGCAGAGGTTGGTGGATGAATTTGGTAGGGTGTGTAAAAGAAGAAAATTGAAAGTGAATATAGGAAAGAGTGGGGTGATGAGGATAACAAAAAGAATAGGTGACGAAAGATTGGATATCAGATTGGAGGAGAGAGTATGGAGGAGGTGAATGTATTCAGATATTTGGGAGTGGACATGTCAGCAGATGGATCTATGAAGGATGAGGTGAATCATAGAATTGATGAGGGAAAAGGGTGAGTGGAGCACTTCGGAGTCTGTGGAGACAAAGAACCTTGTCCATGGAAGTAAAGAGGGAATGTATGAGAGTATAGTTATACCAACGCTCTTATATGGGTGTGAAGCATGGGTGATGAATGTTGCAACGAGGAGAAGGCTGGAGGCAGTGGAGATGTCATGTCTGAGGTCAATGTGTGGTGTGAATATAATGCAGAGAATTCGGAGTTTGGAAATTAGGAGGAGGTGCGGGATTACCAAAACGATTGTCCAGAGAGCTGAGGAGGGGTTGTTGAGGTGGTTTGGACATGTAGAGAGAATGGAACGAGACAGAGTGACTTCGAGAGTGTATAAATCTGTAGTGGAGGGAAGGCGGGGTAGGGGTCGGCCTAGGAAAGGTTGGAGGAGGGTAAAGGAAGTTTTGTGTGCGAGGGGCTTGGACTTCCAGCAAGCATGTGTGAGCGTATTTGATAGGAGTGAATGGAGGCATATGGTTTTAATACTTGACGTGCTGTTGGAGTGTGAGCAAAGTAACATTTATGAAGGGATTCAGGAAACCGGCAGGCCGGACTTGAGTTCTGGAGATGGGAAGTACAGTGCCGGCACTCTGAAGGAGGGTGTTAATGTTGCAGTTTTATAACTGTAGTGTAAAGCACCCTCTGGCAAGACAGTGATGGAGTGAATGATGATGAAAGTTTTTCTTTTTGGGCCACCCTGCCTTGGTGGGAATCGGCCGATGTGTTAATAATAAAAATAATAAACTTATATAAAATATATTTAGCTGTAATAGCTAAATTAAATTGCGCTTGTTATAATAAGGTTAGGTAAGTTTCCTAAGGTTCTTTTGGTACAAAATTATTAATTTTTATACAAACATAGATGAAAAACATTTATAAATGTATAAGAGAAAATTTTAGAAAGGACTTAATTTTAAGTGAGTTCTTGCTAATTGACCAGTTTTACCTATTCGTCACGACATATATATATATATATATATATATATATATATATATATATATATATATATATATATATATATATATATATATATATATATATATAGTTGTATATGTGTATGTACAAACATTTTAATTGTGTTTTAAACCTATCGACTTTACAAGGGTTATCAAAACTGCATGTCACCTGCTGGTTCACAACCAGTCAAGAGAACCTTAAACTATGAAGTAAGGATTAAACTCTCAGCATATACACACTGATAGACATACACCTCACAGTGTATATATCCTGTGACCAAGATTCTTTATATATTAAGGATGCAAGCTCTCCCTTCCTCTCCAGAAACATGAATATGCAGGCGGGCGAGAAAATAGCAAGGTAGTAAGATTTACTTAAAGATTTTTCCTAGTAATTTATGAAAGATTTATTGCAATAAACACCGTACCTACCTTACCCCACTATCTGCCAATGTAAACACCACATTTGGTGGTAGAAGTATATTCTTGTGTGTTTCTCGTGGTGAGCGCGAGGCCAGGCCCCGCGGGAGTCTCCTTGCTCCACCAATTTGGAAGCTTTTAGTGGGCCGGGAGGAGTTCCAGAGAGTAAGTGGGTGGTGGGGGCGTGCTTTAAGGTGGAGACGTGTTTCTAGAGGTGACATGCTTTAAAATGGGGATGTGTTTCTAAGCGTTGATGAGCTTTAAGGTGGGGACGTGTTTCCAAGCGGTGAGAAGCTTAAGGTGGGGTCGTGTTTCCAAGCAGTGAGAAGCTTAAGGTGGAGTCGTGTTTCCAAGCAGTGAGATGCTTAAGGTGGGAACGTGTTTCCAAGCAGTGAGATGCTTAAGGTGGGGACGTGTTTCCAAGCAGTGAGATGCTTAAGGTGGGGACGTGTTTCCAAGCAGTAAGATGCTTAAGGTGGGGTCGTGTTTCCAAGCAGTGAGAAGCTTAAGGTGGGGTCGTGTTTCCAAGCAGTGAGATGCTTAAGGTGGGGACGTGTTTCCAAGCAGTGAGAAGCTTAAGGTGGGGACGTGTTTCCAAGCAGTGAGAAGCTTAAGGTGGGGACGTGTTTCCAAGCAGTGAGATGCTTAAGGTGGGGACGTGTTTCCAAGCAGTAAGATGCTTAAGGTGGGGACGTGTTTCCAAGCAGTGAGAAGCTTAAGGTGGGGTCGTGTTTCCAAGCAGTGAGATGCTTAAGGTGGGGACGTGTTTCCAAGCAGTGAGAAGCTTAAGGTGGGGACGTGTTTCCAAGCAGTGAGAAGCTTAAGGTGGGGACGTGTTTCCAAGCAGTGAGATGCTTAAGGTGGGGACGTGTTTCCAAGCAGTGAGAGCTTAAGGTGGGGTCGTGGTTTGGTCGTTCAAGCAGTAAGATGCTTAAGGTGGGGTCGTGTTTCCAAGCAATGAGATGCTTAAGGTGGGGTCGTGTTTCCAAGCAGTGAGAAGCTTAAGGTGGGGACGTGTTTCCAAGCAGTGAGATGCTTAAGGTGGGGTCGTGTTTCCAAGCAGTGAGATGCTTAAGGTGGGGTCGTGTTTCCAAGCAGTGAGATGCTTAAGGTGGGGTCGTGTTTCCAAGCAGTGAGATGCTTAAGGTGGGGACGTGTTTCCAAGCAATGAGATGCTTAAGGTGGGGACGTGTTTCCAAGCAGTGAGAAGCTTAAGGTGGGGTCGTGTTTCCAAGCAGTGAGAAGCTTAAGGTGGGGTCGTGTTTCCAAGCGGTGAAGTACTAATAACCCGGGGTCGTGTTTCTAAACATATAACCTATAATAGAGCCTTGATTGGCAAATAACGTTGATTCTTTAAAGCTCCATATCACTTGTACACTACTAACCTCCAGAAAACCTTGATAACTAAGATATGTATTAAGCTGTAAAAAATGCTGAAAAAATATATCTTTAAACGTATAACATAATTTTTTTTAGAAAGGACTTAATTTTAAATGAGTTCTTACTAATTGATCAGTTTTACCTATTCGGCACGATATATATATCCGCCCTGCCTAGGCCAGTATATATGTAAAATAGACGGGAGCTTAACCTAAGCATCTCAACTGGAACTGATGACTGGCAAATATTTGTGTAAAGTATCGTCGTGGACGTGTGGGTACAGCAGTCTCTGAAGGTGTTGTTCTCGATATCAGGATAATTTGCCAGAGACTCACAAAGAAACTAGTGAATTTATGCACAGTTCTTGGTCCTGTATTTCCACACCAACTTTATCAGCGTTGGTGATCTTTATGATATTGTAAAGACACGTTAAATCTGTATGTATCTGAGACAAGAATTTTTTTTTCTACGAAATGTATTGTTGGTAAAAGGCAGCTGGTTCAGGGCAGCTGGTTCCACTTGATCAGCTGATCAGGCTGTTGGATGACGTCACGCAAAGAAATTCGATTGGAAGTTCGTGTCCGCCTTTGCTTGTGCGCATTAACTCATTATTTGTTCATGAGACTCAGAAAGTTTGAGTAGAAAAATTAGTTTGAAATTATAGATTTTGAGAGTGCCTTAACGACCGTGATTATTCATAATAAGATGACGTTCTTAACCCTCCATTGTTAATAAACACACACACACACACACTGGGAAGTGATGTAGTGGAGGCAGGATCCATACATAGCTTTAAGAAGAGGTATGATAAAGCTCATGGAGCAGGAAGAGTGACCTAGTAGCGACCAGTGAAGAGGCAGGGCCAGGAGCTGTGACTCGACCCCTGCAACCACAACTAGGTGAGTACACATACAACACATACACACACACACACACACACACACACACACACACACACACACACACACACACACACACCTTACCCCAGCTCACCGCAATTCTCCTGGTTCCTCCATACCATTACTTCCAGTCTGCAGTTAATTCTGTCTCCACACCCTCTCCTCACCTCCCCCTCTCTCGCTCTTCTGCTTCCACCTTTTTTCCCTCTTCTAATTTTATACTGCATATTCATTTTCACATTGGTTAATGGTACTACTGCTGTTCCCTTCAAGGGAAGGGCTGCCTTCAGGCTGGTAAAGGCTCTTCTTACAAGGGACTCAAGCTGCCTCCCAATTCTTGAGGTCATACCTGATTACCTTCCATTATTAGGTATTATATAACCAATACAGATTTAATGCTTCCTCATAAAAATATTACTAGTAGTAGTACTAGCAGTACTACTACTAGTACTACTACTACTAGCACTACTACTAGTATTATTACTACTAGCACTACTACTAGCACTACTACTACTAGCACTACTACTAGCAGCACTACTACTAGCACTACTACTAGTATTATTACTACTAGCACTACTACTAGCACTACTACTACTAGCCTACTACTACTAGCACTCACTACTAGACTACTCACTAGACTACTACTGCACTACTACTACTAGCACTACTACTAGCACTACTACTAGCATTACTACTACTAGCACTACTACTAGCACTACTACTACTAGCACTACTACTACTAGCACTACTACTAGTACTACTACTAGTACTACTACTACTACTACTACTACTACTACTACTAGCACTACTACTAGTATTACTACTAGCACTACTACTAGCACTACTACTACTAGCACTACTACTAGCACTACTACTACTAGCACTACTACTAGTACTACTACTAGACTACTACTAGCACTACTACTACTAGCACTACTACTAGTCATTACTACTAGCACTACTACTAGCACTACTACTAGCACTACTACTACTAGCACTACTACTAGACTACTACTAGTACTACTACTACTAGCACTACTACTAGCACTACTACTAGACTACTACTAGCACTACTACTACTAGCACTACTACTAGTACTACATAGCCTACTAGCACTACTACTACTAGCACTACTACTAGCACTACTACTACTAGCACTACTACTAGTACTACTACTACTAGCACTACTACTACTAGAACTACTACTACTACTATAATAATAATAATAATAATTACTATTATTATTAATATTATTATAACAATAAACATCTTTTTTCGTTGTGGAACTAAATTTGTAAATAAGTATTAGTTTAGTTAATAAATTATGTCTACATAAAACACGAATAATAATTGTTAGGTAAAAGGACACAAGTGCAACTAATGTCACATTTTAATGTGGCGACGTTTCGCTCACCAGGAGCTTTGTCAAGCTGTTACGAATAATTGTATAAGAAAGAAAACTCTAATATATTGTATGATGAGCTATGATGACTATATCAGTGTATATATACTGAGTGGTGTATGTCTCAGTGTATATACACTGAGTGGTGTATGTCTCAGTGTATATACACTGAGTGGTGTATGTCTCAGTGTATATATACTGAGTGGTGTATGTCTCAGTGTATATACACTGAGTGGTGTATGTCTCAGTGTATATACACTGAGTGGTGTATGTCTCAGTGTATATACACTGAGTGATGTATGTCTCAGTGTATATACACTGAGTGGTGTATGTCTCAGTGTATATACACTGAGTGGTGTATGTCTCAGTGTATATACACTGAGTGGTGTATGTCTCAGTGTATATCACTGAGTGAGTGTATGTCTCAGTGTATATACACTGAGTGGTGTATGTCTCAGTGTATATACACTGAGTGTGTATGTCTCAGTGTATATACACTGAGTGGTGTATGTCTCAGTGTATATACACTGAGTGTGTATGTCTCAGTGTATATACACTGAGGTGTATGTCTCAGTGTATTACATGAGGTGTATGTCTCAGTGTATATACACTGAGTGGTGTATGTCTCAGTGTATATACACTGAGTGGTGTATGTCTCAGTGTATATACACTGAGTGGTGTATGTCTCAGTGTGTATACACTGAGTGGTGTATGTCTCAGTGTATATACACTACCGAGTGGTGTATGTCTCAGTGTATATACACTGAGTGGTGTATGTCTCAGTGTATATACACTGAGTGGTGTATGTCTCAGTGTATATACACTGAGTGATGTATGTCTCAGTGTATATACACTGAGTGGTGTATGTCTCAGTGTATATACACTGAGTGGTGTATGTCTCAGTGTATATACACTGAGTGGATGTATGTCTCAGTGTATATACACTGAGTGGTGTATGTCTCAGTGTATATACACTGAGTGGTGTATGTCTCAGTGTATATACACTGAGTGGTGTATGTCTCAGTGTATATACACTGAGTGGTGTATGTCTCAGTGTATATACACTGAGTGGTGTATGTCTCAGTGTATATACACTGAGTGGTGTATGTCTCAGTGTATATACACTGAGTGGTGTATGTCTCAGTGTATATACACTGAGTGGTGTATGTCTCAGTGTATATACACTGAGTGGTGTATGTCTCAGTGTATATACACTGAGTGGTGTATGTCTCAGTGTATATACACTGAGTGGTGTATGTCTCAGTGTATATACACTGAGTGGTGTATGTCTCAGTGTATATACACTGAGTGGTGTATGTCTCAGTGTATATACACTGAGTGGTGTATGTCTCAGTGTATATACACTGAGTGGTGTATGTCTCAGTATAAGTGTATTAGGTAACACTGAGTGGTGATCCAGTGTATATACCTGAGTGTTATGTCTCAGTGTATATACACTGAGTGGTGTATGTCTCAGTGATATCACTGAGTGGTGTATGTCTCAGATCAGTATACACTGAGTGTGTATGTCTCAGTGTATATACACTGAGTGGTGTATGTCTCAGTGTATATACACTGAGTGGTGTATGTCTCAGTGTATATACACTGAGTGGTGTATGTCTCAGTGTATATACACTGAGTGGTGTATGTCTCAGTGTATATACACTGAGTGGTGTATGTCTCAGTGTATATACACTGAGTGGTGTATGTCTCAGTGTATATACACTGAGGTGTATGTCTCAGTGTATATACACTGAGTGGTGTATGTCTCAGTGTATATACACTGAGTAGGTGTATGTCTCAGTGTATATACACTGAGGGTGTATGTCTCAGTGTATATACACTGAGTGGTGTATGTCTCAGTGTATATACACGGAGAGGTTACTTTAATACTTATTTCAGTAATTAAAGTATTGTTGATTGGTGGTGAACAAGTGACGTGGGGTCTCAGTGACCCTCGTGCTGTCCTATTGACCACTCTTGAAACGATGTTTTGAGTCATTATCAAGTCATAGGTGATAGCATATGCTCAGTATTGAACCTATTATGTGCATTAAATGAAATATAAACTAACTCAATGAACAATTCTCCTCTGATGAGAACCTTTCATAACCTTCACACCCCAATGGAAATATAAATGACTCCAATGGAAATATAAATGACTCCAATGGAAATATAAATGACTCCAATGGAAATAAGTCACTTTGTCTGACTCTTCTGGGTTATCCTGGGTTATCCTGGGTTCTCTACACATATGCTGCTATGTATGATAATCTACGTAACTGTATTTGTGTATACCTGAATAAACTTACTTATATCGTTGACAAGATATCTGGAAATTTTGATTAGTTATATAATAAGACTGTAACATATTAAATGACTGTAATATCATCATATATACCCAAAGTTACTTGTAAAAATGTGAAATATTTAAACATATTTCCACATTATAAATTGTTGGTCGATATGGTAATTATGAGCTTTAATGAATTTACTTCTAATTAGGAATAATATCATCATGACTAACATTACTATAATGATAACATTAAGATTTTTAGTTGTTAATTATCATTTTATTATTATTAGTATAACATTAATTTAATATTATATTTATTTAATATTTTTAGTTACTATTATTATTTTAGTATCACAAATATTTCTTTTCTTTTAGTATTAGTACCAATACTTTAGTGTTTCTATTATTACGTTCAGCCGTACTATTGGTACAGCGATAGGAGCAGCCGTACTATTGGTACAGCGATAGGAGCAGCCGTACTATTGGTACAGCGATAGGAGCAGCCGTACTATTGGTACAGCGATAGGAGCAACCGTACTATTGGTACAGCGATAGGAGCAGCCGTACTATTGGTACAGCGATAGGAGCAGCCGTACTATTGATACAGCGATAGGAGCAACCGTACTATTGGTACAGCGATAGGAGCAGCCGTACTATTGGTACAGTGATAGGAGCAACCGTACTATTGGTACAGCGATAGGAGCAGCCGTACTATTGGTACAGCGATAGGAGCAGCCGTACTATTGGTACAGCGATAGGAGCAGCCGTACTATTGGTACAGTGATAGGAGCAACCGTACTATTGGTACAGCGATAGGAGCAGCCGTACTATTGGTACAGCGATAGGAGCAGCCGTACTATTGGTACAGCGATAGGAGCAGCCGTACTATTGGTACAGCGATAGGAGCAGCCGTACTATTGGTACAGCGATAGGAGCAGCCGTACTATTGGTACAGCGATAGGAGCAACCGTACTATTGGTACAGTGATAGGAGCAGCCGTACTATTGGTACAGCGATAGGAGCAGCTCTGCATGGACGTGATATAAGCACATAAGAGCAACACTCTGCCACAGCACGAACACTCGCACTTCGCTCCTGGGCGAGGCTTTATTAACCGGTTCATCGAGGCAAAGCGTAGCTAATTCGACCCGTGTTTCCATCAGTATCGATCCTCGACCAGTCACTCTCAACAGTCACTCTCAACAGTCACTCTCAACAGTCACTCTCAACATTCACTCTCAACAGTCACCCTCAACATTCACTCTCAACATTCACTCTCAACAGTCACTCTCAACAGTCACTCTCAACAGTCACTTTCAACAGTCACTCTCAACAGTCACTCTCAACAGTCACTCTCAACATTCACTCTCAACATTCACTCTCAACAGTCACTCTCAACATTCACTCTCAACAGTCACTCTCAACAGTCACTCTCAACAGTCACTCTCAACAGTCACTCTCAACAGTCACTCTCAACATTCACTCTCAACAGTCACTCTCAACATTCACTCTCAACAGTCACTCTCAACAGTCACTCTCAACAGTCACTCTCAACAGTCACTCTCAACAGTCACTCTCAACAGTCACTCTCAACATTCACTCTCAACAGTCACTCTCAACATTCCCTCTCAACAGTCACTCTCAACATTCACTCTCAACAGTCACTCTCAACAGTCACTCTCAACAGTCACTCTCAACATTCACTCTCAACAGTCACTCTCAACAGTCACTCTCAACAGTCACTCTCAACATTCACTCTCAACAGTCACTCTCAACATTCACTCTCAACAGTCACTCTCAACATTACTCTGCTTCGTAGACTTCAGTTGTATGCAGTGGCGGACCTATATTTTTGGGGCCCTGAAGCTTCAACTGTTATGTGGGCCCCTTCTCATACAGTAGACCCCAATTTTAAGCAACGTGGACTAAAGTCGCTTCTTAGACACATGTGCAAGTCTTGGGTATCTTTATAACAAAACGTAGCTAGGATTCTTTACTAGCAGGTCGACCAGAGTGGTCTTGACGACCAGGTCTGTGTTATAGCTGACCCACCAGTGTGGTCTTGACGACCAGGTCTGTGTTATAGCTGACCCACCAGTGTGGTCTTGACGACCAGGTCTGTGTTATAGCTGACCCACCAGTGTGGTCTTGACGACCAGGTCTGTGTTATAGCTGACCCACCAGTGTGGTCTTGACGACCAGGTCTGTGTTATAGCTGACCCACCAGTGTGGTCTTGACGACCAGGTCTGTGTTATAGCTGATCCACCAGTGTGGTCTTGACGACCAGGTCTGTGTTATAGCTGACCCACCAGTGTGGTCTTGACGACCAGGTCTGTGTTATAGCTGACCCACCAGTGTGGTCTTGACGACCAGGTCTGTGTTATAGCTGACCCACCAGTGTGGTCTTGACGACCAGGTCTGTGTTATAGCTGACCCACCAGTGTGGTCTTGACGACCAGGTCTGTGTTATAGCTGACCCACCAGTGTGGTCTTGACGACCAGGTCTGTGTTATAGCTGACCCACCAGTGTGGTCTTGACGACCAGGTCTGTGTTATAGCTGACCCACCAGTGTGGTCTTGACGACCAGGTCTGTGTTATAGCTGACCCACCAGTGTGGTCTTGACGACCAGGTCTGTGTTATAGCTGACCCACCAGTGTGGTCTTGACGACCAGGCACTCTTCCATCTGTGTTATAGCTGACCCACCAGTGTGGTCTTGACGACCAGGTCTGTGTTATAGCTGACTCCACCAGTGTGGTCTTGACGACCAGGTCTGTGTTATAGCTGACCCACCAGTGTGGTCTTGACGACCAGGTCTGTGTTATAGCTGACCCACCAGTGTGGTCTTGACGACCAGGTCTGTGTTATAGCTGACCCACCAGTGTGGTCTTGACGACCAGGTCTGTGTTATAGCTGACCACCATGTGGTCTTGACGACCAGGTCTGTGTTATAGCTGACCACCAGTGTGGTCTTGACGACCAGGTCTGTGTTATAGCTGACCCACCAGTGTGGTCTTGACGACCAGGTCTGTGTTATAGCTGACCCACCAGTGTGGTCTTGACGACCAGGTCTGTGTTATAGCTGACCCACCAGTGTGGTCTTGACGACCAGGTCTGTGTTATAGCTGATCCACCAGTGTGGTCTTGACGACCAGGTCTGTGTTATAGCTGACCTCACCAGAGTGGTCTTGACGACCAGGTCTGTGTTATAGCTGACCCACCAGTGTGGTCTTGACGACCAGGTCTGTGTTATAGCTGACCCACCAGTGTGGTCTTGACGACCAGGTCTGTGTTATAGCTGACCCACCAGTGTGGTCTTGACGACCAGGTCTGTGTTATAGCTGACCCACCAGTGTGGTCTTGACGACCAGGTCTGTGTTATAGCTGATCCACCAGTGTGGTCTTGACGACCAGGTCTGTGTTATAGCTGACCCACCAGAGTGGTCTTGACGACCAGGTCACTCTTCTCATCCTGTTTTTCTTCCTGAATAAATAAAAAATAAACTTTGCATATTCAAGATTGCAGTGTTGTGATATTTAGCGCTTTTCTATGTACATAATAATAATAATAATAATAATAATAATAATAATAATAATAATAATAATAATAATAATAATAATAATAATAATAATAATAATAATAATAATAATAATAATAATAATAATAATAATAATAAAATAATAATAATAATTATAATAATAATAATAATAATGACCGCATATAATTTAGGGTCGCCACCGAGTTTGGTGATAATTCATTGTTTAATAACTACAATAATATGTGAATTTTGCAAAAGGATTAGTTTGATGATGAACAAATTGTCTTTTTTTTTAGGTTAGGGTTGGGTTAGGTTGTTACCAAACCTAATCCAACTCAACCTATCCTAATCAACCTGTTTCCAAAATCCCCCTAACAATCATCGTAAGAGCCGAGACAGTATAGTTGTAAAATCGAGGGGAAAAGCATGCCATGTTTCACTTAATCCTCTGCCTCTACATACTATAATAATAATAATTATAACCCCTAAAATGTTATTCATTAGAATCTGCACAACATAAAACTCTCTCCATTGCAAAACTCACTTAATATCGTACAATTTAAAACACGAATTGTCACCAAACTCGTTGGAGTCTCAACTAAATATTGACCATAATAAGAGTAATAATAATAATAATAATAATAATAATAATAATAATAATAATAATAATAATAATAATAATAATAATAATAATAATAATAATAATAATAATAATATAATACCCTTTCTGTCCTGTGAATGACCTCGTCGACAGCGGAGAGCACAGGGTTATCCAGAGTAGGTCAAGATGTGAAGGTGTTTGGACTGCAGGCAGACATGTGGAAACCATCAAGGAACGACATTTTTATCCGATTTAACCTCACGAAAAAGGTGAGTGTACAGGTGTGTGGACCATTAGAGAGTGTACAGGTGTGTGGACCATTAGAGAGTGTACAGGTGTGTGGACCATTAGAGAGTGTACAGGTGTGTGGACCATTAGAGAGTGTACAGGTGTGTGGACCATTAGAGAGTGTACAGGTGTGTGGACCATTAGAGAGTGTACAGGTGTGTGGACCATTAGAGAGTGTACAGGTGTGTGGACCATTAGAGAGTGTACAGGTGTGTGGACCATTAGAGAGTGTACAGGTGTGTGGACCATTAGAGAGTGTACAGGTGTGTGGACCATTAGAGAGTGTACAGGTGTGTGGACCATTAGAGAGTGTACAGGTGTGTGGACCATTAGAGAGTGTACAGGTGTGTGGACCATTAGAGAGTGTACAGGTGTGTGGACCATTAGAGAGTGTACAGGTGTGTGGACCATTAGAGAGTGTACAGATGTGAGCTGGCTAGGACGCCAGTGATGGCAAGTCAGGCGCATGTGGGTGCTGGTGGAGTTGGCTCCTGAGGTAAGTGGAGGGTGGTAAATGGAGGGCAATTAGTGGAGGGCAGGTAGTGGAGGGTAGTTGCTGAAGGGTACTGGAAGAGAGGTATGTTGACGGGGAGGGGGGGGGAATGAAACAAGCTCTCTTGCCAAAAACGTTTATATATTAATGGAAAGAGCTGGATCCTTTGTACATAAGATATGCTGAGAGGAAATCCTAATAGCCAGCGTGTCCATCTTGGTATTAATGGACGAAGGATCGAGCCTTCACAGAGGACCCAGTAGGGTACGAGATATCTTACGAATTATTATAACTAGGAGAAAGTACTAAACTCTCAAGAGTCATGAAGCTCCTGGGGAATACAAGGTTCGATCCAGGTGAAAACCTGTAAACATCAGTAGAGATATACAGACCCATATATGGGCTTACTGGGATTAAAGTAAATTCTTGATTGGTGATGAACAGGTAACATGGAGCTTTAATTACCTTCGTGTGTCGATAAGCTTTAAGTTCAATTAACCAACGTATTGTTTGTGTTCCCCACTCAGGGCTTCGCAGACACGAGAGAGGTGAGTGTATGCTACCGTGCCAGGGCGTCCAGTCTGGAACAGATTGAAACTTACATTTCCTTTGCAGTCTCCAAAGAAAACGTGGACGCGTTGGTTGTTAGTAAGTAGAGCATTGTTGATGTTGGCCAATACTGATTTGCTGAATTCTGTGTGTTAGTCTCAAGTTAGTCTTATAATTATTAATGTTATGAAACACTAAGATCTCTTGTTCTAAATGAACAATAATATTGTTCAAAAAAACTAAAAAATGTTAGTGTATAATAAACGTTGTGTATAATATAGTACATAATAAAGGTGATATATAATAAACGTAGTGCACAATAAAGCTATTAAATTATCCTTATTATATGTCTTATTATAATAAGGCACGGCCGGGAATATATATGGATATGTCGTGCCGAATAGATAAAACTTGCGATTTTTGGCTTAAATAGCAACGCTCTTCTTGCCGAATAAGGCAAGCGAAAATTTGTGTATGCAGTAATTTCGGAAAAAAATATTCTGAACCTAACGAAATAAATATATTTCATTGTGTTTGTTTATTATTAAATTATTGTAAACTTATCTAGAATATATTTAGTTGGATTAGGCTAAATTAAATTGCGCTTATTATAATAAGGTTAGGTAAGTTTTCTAAGGTTCTTTTGGTACAAAAATATTAATTTTTACATTAACATAAATGAAAAAATATGTCTTTAAACGTATAAGAGAAAT
The DNA here is from genome assembly GCA_009830355.1 of Cherax destructor. NCBI lineage: Eukaryota > Metazoa > Arthropoda > Malacostraca > Decapoda > Parastacidae > Cherax > Cherax destructor. The sequence goes on from WNWK01009191.1 coordinate 39,381, forward strand.
TTTTAGAAAGGACTTAATTTTAAATGAGTTCTTGCTAATTGACCAGTTTTACCTATTCGGCACGACAATAATATAATATATATATATATATATATATATATATATATATATATATATATATATATATATATATATTTAAAATATATGTTATATAACAGTTAGTCTAATGGAGCTCATTGTTCTTCAGTGCGTATAGGTTCTAAGCTGGACGTATATGTTCACGACGTTGGTCAGCCTGGCATGGCCAACCTATACACGGACCTCGTCCTTCACCGCTGGGAGCACCACTGCCACATCTTCTCTCAGGGTAGCTACAGTTCTTTCATCAACGGTAAGAAGAGAGCCGGAGCACAGCTCGTCGAACCGAACATCTTGCTGCCTCTCAACAGTACGCTGTGTCTCGGCATGGAGCAAGACTCTGTCGGCGGCGGCTTCGACAAGACGCAGATCTTCCGCGGACACATGGCTCAGGTCAACATCTGGAACAGGAAAATCAGCGACCAGGATATCCTGGACATCGCCACCTGCAGAATATACGGCGAGGGGAATGTCTTCTCGTCAGATGTTGACATTATGGAAGAGGTGGGAACGACTCTAGAAGTTATGCCGCTTGATAAACTATGTGAACCGGAGAGTGATTTCTTTATCATCCCAATGATGTTAAATATTTATGAAGGGAGAAAAGCGTGCTACAGACTCGGCTATGGTTTATATTCGCCCACTACAGCGGCTAAAAGTAGGGAATTGTACAACAGCTCTTTGCAGTTTCTGGACTCCTGTACCAACACTTACAACATGTGGATTGGGGTGACAGACGAAGAGAAAGAAGGTGTTTGGAGGAGGAACTCTGACAATACAATCTTAACTGACTTAGCCTGGGAAAATGGTCAGCCAGATGGACAGACAATACAGAACTGTGTATATATGTCAGTGTTCTCTGGTTTGTGGAGCGACGAGGACTGTGCACTTGGTATCCTCTCCTGTATATCATGTACTAAGAGACAGAACCCGCCGCTTATCCTTAGAGGCATGTGTTTCAGAACGGAGGCAGAGACTTCTTTCGAAATCCTAGGATACATCAACAGGATTCCGTATTTCCATGGGTTCTATGGTTTAATGATTTACATGACTGTACCAGGTTCTTGGGTTCTGTTCGATACAAAAATTAATGCGACGTTAGCCACTTTATCTATGAATTCGGTCAGCGACTTTCCTATTGGCCGAAAAACTTGGATCGTCAAGAATCCTGTCTGTGATCTTCCCCAACACTCTAAATTAGAACTCAACCTCTCGCCCTGTCACAGCACAGAGTTTACCTGTGCCAATGGAGACTGCGTTACCAAAGAACAACGCTGTAACTCTCGCGACGACTGCACTGATTTCTCCGACGAGAATGATTGTCATCTTGTAATGAAACCGGAGAGTTATCGCTTTGAGAGACCTCCAGATTCACTGGATAAAGGCAAACCTCTCCAGCTTTCCTCCTTAGTCCAAGTTCTCCGATTCACGGATATTAACGATGTCAGGAGGATTGTTAGCATCGAACTGATCGTCATGGTCTTGTGGAAGGACACGCGGCTTAAGTATCTCAACCTGAAGGATACGATGGAGTGGAACAGACTCACACAGCAAGAAATAGACATGATATGGAGACCTGTCTTGGAATTTCCAAACGTTCAAGATGGTCAAGTAAGAATGTTGAAAGAGAGGTTGTACTTGGACAAAGCTGGTGAACCTCTTCCCGTAGAATTCAATGATATAAAAATGGGTAAGAATCTATCATCCTTCTCTACTATATAGTGATAAAGCAATATTTGTCTAAAATTTATGATTTTACACATTCGTGAACGTAAATAAAAATGTATAGTCACTTTGGCCTGATTGTGAATTAACCAGGTAGCATTTCCATACCTGTATCCCCATGGTACATAAATAATGTAGGTGTTTATCATCGTGGTGTTTATCATCGTGGTGTTTATCATCGTGGTGTTTACCATCGTGGTGTTTACCATCGTGGTGCAGGGGTACAGTTATGGCAATGTCACCTACCTCACCTGAGTTCCAGCTGACATAACTCTGTTTACGTTATTTAGCTGTTCTTCAGCGAGAACTATATGAACATTTCTCTTCCTTCAGACTCCGTGTACTCAGGAAAGTCGACTTCCTTGGTGCAGTCACAACATTACAGGTCAGTACTCGGAGGTCTCTGTCCACCAGGTCTAGATAATATCTCAAAATGGAGAAAAAAAATAATATTGATTTTTCTTTAACGATTTTATACACAACAACAATGTTTGGCTGCCCTGGTCTATAAATATTAGAGGATATGGACTTAATATTGATAGCACGAAGATGAATTTTGTTCGATGAAATCATAGGAGGACCAGTCGACTATTAGGAAAGGCATACTAGAGTAGAACCTAAGAACTGTTGTGGTTGACATCCTGGGGAGGACCTGAGCCACACTGGAAACAGGCTACACTGCCATACTCCCTGGAATTGTTACAGTCATGTTTTGCATATGTTCCAACGCCAATCAGATATCAGGTACGATTAAGTCATATATCCCTACTTTATAAGCGGGAACTACCTACCCACTGGACCAGGACTCAGACAAGTTTTAGTTCGTATTGACAAGAACGTAGGGACACGAACACGTGTTAATTAGCATCCGAACTAGCATCGTGGCAAGGCGCAACGATAGTGCATATGATCAGTGTTTACTTGTGTTATTAACCTAACGAGAAGTTAGATCCTTTGCGAATTGCTTTGTTAATCCCCAGACCATTTTGCACATGTTTTTCTGGTTAGAAACACCGAAAGATCTATTACCCGAAATGAGAGAAGCGCACAACACTTCCCAGCGATGCCGGAATAACAGTAAAACAAACCACGGTTCGGATGGGGTTAGAATCCATGGCCTGGAGTTTTACGACTCACTCGCCATGGGTTCTAATCCCATCCGTACCCTGGTTTGTTTGCAATCTTGTTATTACGATTTTCGTGAGTCGGATTAACAGTAAACTGCTGAAGCAATCTGAATGCACTTCACGTTAATAAAAGCTGGCAAAAAAAGTCATTTGCAGTTGTTCTTCGTGCAGTATATATATTAGGTACATCCCAAAACATATTCTTTGCTCCCTGTCCTGGCTAGGCTTTATCTGGCATACCAGTTGCCATTAATGCCTGGGTGCTGGGGTAGAGCGTTTCCGGTGTCTAGTGAGTCGGTAATTCATACCTGTATAATTACTTTTTTCTCTCTAGTGTCAGGGAAGGATGCATACACTGAGAGGTGTATCTCTATGTGTATATCCACTGAGAATTTACTTTAATTTCTATTTTAGGTACTAAAGTGTTCTTAACTAGTGGTGAAGGGGTTGTATGTTGCCTTAATGACCTTCATGTAGTCGACAGGCTTCAAAATTCATTAATTAACCAACCTAGTGTTGTATTCATGTCGAGGACGGTTCCAGTGTGTGAGGCTTGCCATGTCGCCTCTCTCTCTCTCTCTCTCTCTCTCTCTCTCTCTCTCTCTCTCTCTCTCTCTCTCTCTCTCTCTCTCTCTCTCTCTCTCTCCCCTCTCTCTCTCTCTCTCTCTCTCTCTCTCTCTCTCTCTCTCTCTCTCTCTCTCTTCTCTCTCTCTCTCTCTCTCTCTCTCTCTCTCTCTCTCTCTCTCTCTCTCTCTCTCTCTCTCTCTCTCTCTCTCTCTCACTTCTGCTAGTCACTCTCCACTCCTACTGACAACCCATATTCTAGAGCACTGAAGAATAAACAGCCTTCAATCCACGTTGACGGGAACCAAGCGTCCATAACTAACCCAGAAATTGGAAAGAAAAACAGAACGACGTTTCAGTCCGACTTGGACCATGGTATACACCAAGTGGTGGACCATGGTATACACCAAGTGGTGGACCATGGTATACACCAAGTGGTGGACCATGGTATACACCAAGTGGTGGACCATGGTATACACCAAGTGGTGGACCATGGTATACACCAAGTGGTGGACCATGGTATACACCAAGTGGTGGACCATGGTATACACCAAGTGATGGACCATGGTATACACCAAGTGGTGGACCATGGTATGCACCAAGTGATGGACCATGGTATACACCAAGTGGTGGACCATGGTATACACCAAGTGGTGGACCATGGTATACACCAAGTGGTGGACCATGGTATACACCAAGTGGTGGACCATGGTATACACCAAGTGATGGACCATGGTATACACCAAGTGGTGGACCATGGTATACACCAAGTGATGGACCATGGTATACAGTACACCAAGTGGGAGGAAATAATGTGTGGTCTTGCAAGGGAAGGGCGGCTCCGTTTCCTTAAATGTAGAGACCTTAACCGGCGTCAAGAAACACTTTGATAAAGCCCCATAAATAGACGAACTGAAATGTGTTAGGCAATGAACACTTAATTGCGAAGATAAGTTGTGTATTATTATTATTATTATTATTTTTATTATTATTACTATTTTGTTATTATTATTTCTTTATGATTATTATTATTATTATTATTATTACTATTATTATTATTATTATTATTAGTAGTAGTAGTAGTAGTAGTAATATTAGTAGTAATAGAAATAGTAGTAGTATTAGTAGTCATTGTAATAACAGTAGTAGCAGTAATAATAGTATTAGTAGTAATAATAGTAGTAGTGGGTCACAGAGCGAGGCTCCAGCAGCTGCAGAGCCACCAAGGGTATGGAGTCTGAGGTGTCACCAGCGAGACTGCGCTCACTATCTTCGTCAAAACTTTTCATATTAGTGGACAAAGAACAACACGCCCTTGTATTACCACAAAGCAAATGACTTCAATTTTTGTTTATGTTTACGTTCGGTTATTTCTCTTGTTTGCATAATTTATTGGTTTCTGAAGGCACCGACTGGAGGTTCTTTACTAGCTTAGTGATGATTGGGATTGCATTGAAACTATTGAGTTTGGCTTTATGTCGAGATAATTTTGATGAGGGTGCGTCTAAGTCACGGTGATTATGATGAGGTTAGACTTAGATCATGCTAAGTTTCGTGAAACTGGACTTAGATTATGCTAATTGGGAGAAGGTTGAATTTAGAACGCTAACTGTGACTAGGTTGAACTTACGTCACTCTAACTGTGACGAGGTTGAACTTAGGTCACTGTGACATGGTTGAACTTAGGTCACTAACTGTAACGAGGATGAACTTAGGTCATTCTAACTGTGACGAGGTTGAACTTAGGTCACTCTAACTGACGAGGTTGAACTTAGGTCACTCTATCTGTGACGAGATTGAACTTAGATCACTCTGTGACGAGGTTGAACTTAGGTCACTCTGTGATGAGGTTGTGCTTAAGTCACGTTAACTGTGATGAAATCAAACTTAGATCACGTTAACTGTCATGTGGTTCAACTAAGGTCATGTTAAGTGTAACAAGGTTCCACTAAAGTTACGTTAAGTATAATGAGGTACAATTACTGTCACGTTGCTTATCACGAGGTTCAACTAAGGTCACGTTGCTTATCACGAGGTTCAACTAAGGTCACGTTGCTTATCACGAGGTTCAACTAAGGTCACGTTGCTTATCATGAGGTTCAACTAAGGTCACGTTGCTTATCATGAGGTTCAACTAAGGTCAGGTTGCTTATCACGAGGTTCAACTAAGGTCAGGTTGCTTATCACGAGGTTCAACTAAGGTCAGGTTGCTTATCATGATGTTCAACTAAGGTCAGGTTGCTTATCACGAGGTTCAACTAAGGTCACGTTGCTTATCACGAGGTTCAACTAAGGTCAGGTTGCTTATTATGATGTTCAACTAAGGTCAGGTTGCTTATCATGATGTTCAACTAAGGTCACGTTGCTTATCACGAGGTTCAACTAAGGTCACGTTGCTTATCACGAGGTTCAACTAAGGTCAGGTTGCTTATCATGATGTTCAACTAAGGTCAGGTTGCTTATCATGATGTTCAACTAAGGTCACGTTGCTTATCACGAGGTTCAACTAAGGTCACGTTGCTTATCATGAGGTTCAACTAAGGTCACGTTACGTGTAATGAAGCTCATGTAAAGTCACGTTAAACGAGAAAGGAGAGTTTACGACCGAGATGTCCCATCCTTTACCGTAGCTCTTCCCTTGACATCAATAGCCTTGTGGTGATATTCGGTGCCTGATATCTATCAGTCGTGCCGCTGGATGGTTGGAGGGTTGGGAGTTGGGCGGATGGAGAAATAGATGGATGGCAGGGTGGACGGATGGACATATAGAGAGGGGTAAACGGAGTAGATACATGGAGAATGGAACGATGAAAGAATGGATGGGCTGAGGGGAGGGAGGAAACTGGATGGATAAACAGAATGGAGTAACAGCCACATGTGTGTGTGTGTGTGTGTGTGTGTGTGTGTGTGTGTGTGTGTGTGTGTGTGTGTGTGTGTGTGTGTGTGTCATGTTGTTTATGTGATATGATAGACATTTACTTGACGTTATGTGCAATTATGTCCTATGGATATTTTTTGTTTTACTGTACGCTATTATTGCGTGTTCTGTGGTGTGTTACAAGTTTTCTGGTGTTATTGCGTGTTCTTTGGTGTTAAAGTGTTTCTGATGGTATTGTGTTCTCTGATATTGCTAGTGTTGTCTGACGTCACTGCGTGTTTCTGGACTTAATGCGTGTTCTCTGGTGTAAATGTGTTTTTTAGTGCTATTGCGTGTCCTTTGGTGCTATTGCGTGTCCTTTGGTGCTATTGCGTGTCCTTTGGTGCTATTGCGTGTCCTTTGGTGCTATTGCGTGTCCTTTGGTGCTATTGCGTGTTCTTACGTGCTATTGCGTGTCCTTTGGTGCTATTGCGTGTTCTCAGATTCTCTGTGTTCTGCCTGTATGTGTTGCCATATTTTCCAGGTGATATTGCTTCCTGTGTTGTTTCATTGTTGTTATCTGCACCTTGTTATGTTCTGAGTACATTTATTTTAAGCAGAATATGAGATAAGGGTCGAAGGCCTATAGCTGGCCCACACAGGTCTATATATTAAGTAGTGTTGCAGTGCGTCATGTGGAGCCATATTGGGTTTTATGATGCATTTTGGGGACTGTGTTAATGTTATGTGGTAATCTGCGTTGCTATGGTTTATACATCTTCATTAATGTCACGTATCATTGTTGTGATAGGACAGAGCAGTGAAAAAAAAAGGTGGATAAAAAGGAAGAAATGTAAGATGGTTAAAATGACTGGGTGGGTTTTAAAGTTCTTTTTCTGGTTTAGAAAGACGCGTGAGTAAACACTGGGACATATTTATTAGAAAACGTTTCCGTCCTGGTACCTTGATCTATTCTAATGTGTAAAGGTGAGACAGTCAAGGCAGGTAAAGGTAGGTTCGCCAGGACATCCTGGCCCGGGTCTTCTCAATGTGGTGACCCGGTAAAGGTCGAAAATAACAGTATGTATTGCCTAGAAGTGAAGTGCGAGTGACATGTAATGACTTGACGATAAAGCAAATGAGTTTTTTTATGAGATGGCGTCAGGCAGCCCATGAGGTGAAGTGGGTTGTGAGGAAGGTTGAGCTCAGTCTGGTTGAGTATCATGTATAACGTGTTTTTGAAACTTTGTAGCTTCCAGTGTCATGTTCCACGGTGTCGGTGATGACGATTAGCGAGGTTTGTAGGCACCGTCGACGACTGAGGTGAGTGAGTATCTTTGACGCCCATACCGTGGAACATAATACCGGAAGTGACAATATCTAAAAAAAAAAAAACACTGTCATATGTGATACTCACAACACAGCACTCACGTCACCTCATACTCTACCTTATACCATCTCAAGAAAAGCTTCACTTGCTTTTTCGTCAGTCACTACATGTCACTTGCTCTTCACCTCAAGCCTGTATATACTGTTATCTTCCACCTTTGTGTGTTTATAGTCATCAAGGTCCCAGGACCAAAATGTTTTCTAATAAATATCTTAGTGTTTGCTCACGTGTCCTTTTGAACCACTTTGTCGGTGCTAATTACAAAGGTTTATATCAATTATTTTTATCACCAAATAACAAATGTAGATTGTGTATTTGGAACCGAGTTTAGAGCCTATCGACTACACGTTAAGGCAAGTAACTTGTTTATCACTATCATTGAAATTTTATCCCTAACACAGTGATAAAAGTAAACTCAGAGTAAACACATCTCGGTATATGTAATTAATTACATAATAAATCAACTTAGACACTTCATAATATAGAGCAACATAGGGATGGTGTGCCTGAGGCCAGGAAATGTACCTTTTGATATTGAGCCATCGAGGAGGCCTTGCCTTTGATCTTTAAAAACCTTTGAATTCTGAAGAAAAGCGAGACAGAATACTTGCTTCTGAGATCACTAGCCCGAGGAGTGCCTTTAAGCCCGGCCAACCAATCAACCAACCATCTTGCACAGTAGTGCACACTGGCAGCATCGGGTCTATAAAAAGTTATTTGAAAACCATTTTGCTTTGAATTCTTTTATCAAGCTTAAATTTTGTACGATTTTCCTACAAATTTTCGTGTAAGTTCTGAGGAGGAAACTGAACCTCCTTGAACTTAAACCAATCAACCACCACCACCACCACTGCAATCTCGATACAGTTTCAATTTTGTATATTTTTTTGGTTTACCTGAAGTCACCTTCTCCAGCCAACAAGTCAGTTAATATAGTTATGCAAATTCTTACATAAGCTGGGTAAATAAAGCGCTATTATTTTACATACATATTAGCGAGGTTAAGTGAGGTTGCAGTGTAATGAAAAATACAAAAAATTACAAAAAATTGCATAAATATATTTAACTGTTTTACCCGGAGGAAACAGATGATCCGATTTTTACGTAGTTATTGGCGTAGTTAATGTATTGGGTTGGTATTCTTGTAGAGGTTCAAAATACCCTCACATTAAACTGCAGATAAAAATATAAAATGAAAGATTTCATAACAAAGCTATTTTAAATACAAAGATGAGACACAGTATAATTAATTAATTAGATGAGCCGAGGAACTGAGAGGATATAATGAAGTGTAGAAAATGTCGCTGTAGTCAGACCACATCGCAGCCACAACCCTAAACTAGGCTAAATAAAAGTCTATTGAATGCTGCCGTAAAGAGAACTTTGAAAACTAAAACACTTTTTACAAAACATATAGATCGTGCTACTAAATTATTTCCTAAACTCTTTAAAGAGTGTCCCAAGTTTTCCCCCAATAAAACAATAACAGCTCACGACACTTACTCACAGATGACTGTGAAAGTTTTTATAAGTTTGTATAACAATGTCTGACAAACAAGATTACCACAGGTCCAGCTGGTACCACAGGTCCAGCTGGTATATACCAGCTTAGTCAGCTAGCTGGTAAATGGTTGGGTTTAGTCCTGACTCTTTCTCTTCGACTGCAGCTCTTCCTCTCACCGGCTATTCTTCGTCTGTCCCCAATTTCCCCTCGCCCCTAGTGGGTCCTTACCTGCGAGTCCCTGAATTGAACTGAGCTGGTAAACAAAAAAATAATATACGGGTCGTCGTAAGAGTGGGACCCGCGTCAGGACCGTCCTGAGAGTGGGACCCGCGTCAGGACCGTCCTGACAAATATTAAACTGATAGAAAACTGTGTTAAGGTTACCCGCAAGAGTTTCAATATCTTATCTTAACTTTACTATGTAGCGATCTTTTGTTTTTTGAGTGGAGTGTAAAACCTGGCTGGTATTATTCAGCAGTCCTTCATCAATGAACGGGTCATGTTATATAAAACTCGTGTCATTGAGACACTTATCTTGTCCGATTAATACACCACCTTTACATATCTTACTTGTACACTGAGAGATCTCTTATGTATATACACTGAGAGTTTGCTTTAATCCGTTTTAGGGATTAAAGTATTTTTGATTAGTGGTGAATAGGTTATATGCAGCCTTAATTACCTTCGTTTAGTCGCTTTTCTTTAAATACGTTGACGGTTTATTTAAATCTTAATCTTTAATTTAGAGATTAAAATATTTTTGATTAGTGGTGAACAGGTGATATACACCTATAAAGACCATCATACAAGCGAAAAGCTTATATATTTTAAGCTCCATTTGTTCCACGTCGCCTCTTTTGTAACTAATCTTAGTAGTACAGTTGATAGTAGAGAATCACGGAGAAATTGGTTATTATTCAGTAGGCTACAGCGGTGACGGGTGATGCTGGTCACTGGGAGATGCTGGTCTCTGGGCGATGCTGGTCTCTGGGTGATGCTGGTCTCTGGACGATGCTGGTCTCTGGGTGATGCTGGTCTCTGGGTGATGCTGGTCTCTGGGCGATGCTATCGTTGGCTATTGTGTGCTGGGAAATGAACCATATCCTGGAGCATTACTTTGGCAACTAATGACCTGGTGTGCCAATTATGTCTCTGTTGAAACCCAAGTAACGACCTGTTTGAGCTGGTGAATAACAAGTAATCCGAGTAGTTAAGGGGTAATTGTAGTAAAACGAGAAATTAGGGCTTAGAAATAATTATTGAAACAATTGCGGTAATTTATTGTAACTACCATGCAACATAGACATTTGTATTATTTGTAAGCCAGAGTCATCAAAAATTTTAAATATGCCAAAATATATTTGGTAATATATTTGGTAATACAGTTTTTAATTTTCTGTAAATCAGTCAGTTTACAGGCATAAGCCTCCAATAGGCCTCTCATAAATATCTGTGATTACTGGCAACTCTTTATGCTACTATCTGTTAAATGCGGAAATGAAATGGATCTAAGCAATTCGAAAAATAACTACGTGCATGTGTACCCACCGAGTTGTGATTTTGCAGGGGTCGAGTCTCAGCTCCTGGTCCCACCTCCGTGTGTGTGTGTTCTATGAAAAAATAGCTTTATTATAGTGTTGTGGTACTTACAATAAAAGAAAGCATCCCTCTTATAGTAATGGCAGGAGGCGCTGTAGGCTGTCATGTCAACTGTATTTTATTTCGTTGCTCTGCTTTGAAGGGTAAGAGCTAGAGTTATCGCAAGGGCTGTTAGTGGCGGAAAAGAGAGCTACAGAATAGGTAAAACTTGCAATTTTGGCTTATATAGCAACACTCTTCTTGTCGAATAAGGCAAGCGAAAATTTGTGTATGCAATAATTTCGCAAAAAAAAAAAAACGTTCTGAACCTAACGAAAAAAATATATATTTCATAGTGTTTGTTTATTATTAAATTATTGTAAACTTATCTAAAATATGTTTAGTTGGATTAGGACAAATAAAATTGCGCTTGTTATAATAAGGTTAGGTAAGTTTTCGAAGGTTCTTATGGTACAAAATTATTAATTTTTACATTAACATAAATTTAAAAAATATAACTTTAAACGTATAAGAATTTTTTTTAGAAAGGACTTAATTTTAAATGAATTCTTGCTAATTGACCAGTTTTACCTATTCGGCACGACATATATATTTTTGGGTAGAATATAAGCGCTGTGTTTCACGGATCACTGACTACCTACCTACATCATCATAAAAAGTCAGGTGTTGTTTTAGGAGCGAAGTGTAGTCTCGTCCTTACATGCCTTCCTGCTAACCTTTTATTTTTATAGTTCCTTGATAATGTAAGAAGTCACGAAAGCGCTTGGAATTTCACTATTTTTTCCACAGTGGTTGTTCTGCATATTGTGATATTACCTGTTTACTGTGTTCTCATTGCATATATATATATATATATATATATATATATATATATATATATATATATATATATATATATATATATATATATATATGCATCCATACATACATACAAATCTATAATAAACCACTTGGTATATCTTGCAAGCAATGCAAAGAATCTAACACCACTAAGGCGTTTCGTGCCAGTTTGACAGTAGAGGTTGCAAGACTCTGTAGGAGGTACAAGTGTGCTCACGCCTTGAGTATGCTTCACTGTCTTAGATTGTCTGCCCCCGCGTCTTATCTAAGACTTCTGGACAGAATAGAGAACCAAACCAAACAAGGCGACTTATCTCTCACCTGGACCTGGAGGGAACAGATCTGTCCTTCCAGTAGAGCCTTCAGCACCGGAGAGATGTGGGTAGTCTTATTGTTATGTTTAAGGCCAATGTTGACAACGTATCACCACACTTGATTCCACTTCGTCGACATTGAGAAGACAGCTTCAACACAACAAGACGGGCAGCAAATTGCAAATACACTCTGGCTGTACACTTTCCCGAGGACATCACTTCAGCTGAGGCAATTCATTCTTAGAATGACTCTGAATCTCTAACAGCATAACAATATCGATGATACGAAGCCAGTTGGCCAGTTGAGTCGCTGGCCCACATCTGGCTCCAACCTCATGTTCCTTATTTGTAAGTTTCATACCAATAAAAAAAATCTATCAAATGACTTGAGGTAGGTAACAGGTCTTAGTTTGTAAATAAAGGGACTCTTAACCTAAAGTTATAAAAACCCTTGTGTAAATAAAAAAAAAGAGAGATTAAAAAAAACGTTTATTTAACAAAACATGACATAAACACCTGCATTTCTTTCCCCTGTACCCCCACAGTGGCACCTTCACCTGTCACTTCGACGTGTTCTACTACCCGTTTGACAAGCAGCGGTGCTCAGTGTTGATGCAACTGTCAGCGGTCAGGCAAGACAACGTGACCTTCATACAAGCTAACTCATCCGTCGAATACATCGGCTTCGAGGAGCTGCCTTTGTTCATGGTCAATAAGTTTCAGACACTAGTGACCCACCAAGGAGAAGGCCAGACACGCTACAGTGTTTTAGCGGTAAGTTTATCTTCAGGAAGGTCTTCCAGACATGCTATACTGCTTCAGTATCAACTATTCATCACACAGGTCATACTATATATATATATATATATATATATATATATATATATATATATATATATATATATATCACGCTCGTCGATGTATAGAAAACCGGATTTGCTTTGTAAACATGGACAACATGGCGTGAGCAAACGATTAAAAGTTGTATCCTGATGTGTTTTAAAAGTTTAATTGTCAATCTTGCCTGTGTTGCCACTCCATGAAAACCATCAGTGACCTGTATCCTGTAGTCTCGATACAGTAGTAGTTATACAAAGAGAAAATATCTGTAACCATTTATCTAACGCTTCTGTAACTACCATATCGTCAAGACACGTCATAAATTTAACAAAACTAAAGGGATCAAAAAAAATCCTTTCCAAATTTTCAGCGTCATATTTGTTTTTCTTCGCGTAATTTTTTGGTTGTAGCAATATGGATGGCGTCATCTTGGCGTGGCGCCTTTTATTAAAAAAAAAACAGAGGGAACACATTTTGAAATACTGAGTTAGTCTTATCACGGAAACTTTAGCGTAGTATTTCCGGTTCTGCATTGAGTGACTCTGTTGATAATTGTATTATTATTATAGTTTCCAGTATACTGTTTATTGGCGTTAATAATAATAATAATAAAAATAGCGATAATAATATTATTATAATTATTATTAGTATTAGTAGCAGTGGTTGTTGTAGTATTAATAGTAATAGTAGTAGAAGTAGCAGTAGTAATAGTAGTAGGAGTATAAATGTATGTTTCAACAGTAAATTATATACACTGAGAGAGTTTTATATATATATATATATATATATATATATATATATATATATATATATATATATATATATATATATATATATATATCAATGCACTACGCAGAAACAAGAGGGTATATACAGAGAAAGATCGCAGTCAGCAGGACTCGATACTGCTACTGAGATGGTCAAGATTCCCAGGCAGCGCTCTTATCCACTCAGCCACAAATGTCACATAAGCTGGGCAGTCTGGTTCACAAGCCATGTTTCTATCCCAGCCCGGTCACGTCAGTGAGCCTCAAGCATGGATTCAAGCTATTTCAATCTCCTCCTGCATGTTCTGACCTCTCAAGCGATACAGGAGGAGATTGAAATAGCTTGAATCCATGCAGTGTTGTTATTGATCAATACCACTCGTTATTGGTTACAATAATATATATATCATTCACTCCGTCACTGTCTTGCCAGAGGTGCGCTTACACTACATATAAAAAGAGAGGAGCTTACGACGACGTTACCCCTCCACCACTTTCTTGTGCCCTCCCCTGTCTGCCTGTCTATAAATACCCCTTCCACCTGTCCTTTGTGTTAGTGTGACTTTGTAAATGGTCCAAGTCGGACCGAAACGTCGTCGTAAGCTCCTCTCTTTTTATATGTGCGGGTTGTGTGTGTATTGTTCCAGTCACGGTATTGTGCCTTTTTTGTTATTTACAGTTATAAAGCTGCAACATTAACATCCCTCCTTCAAAGTGCAGACACTGTACTTCCCATCTCCAGGACTCAAGTCCGGTCTGCCTGAATCCCTTCATAAATGTTACCTTGCTCACACTCCAACAGCAAGTCAAGTCCTAAAAACCATTTCTCTACATTCTCTCCTATCTAACACTCACGCATGCTTGCTGGAAGTCCAAGCCCCTCACACACAAAACCTCCTTTACCCCCTTCCCTAGGCTGACCCCTACCACGTCTTCCCTCCACTACAAATTTATACACTCTCGAAGTCATTCTATTTCGTTCCATTCTCTGTACATGTCCGAACCATCTCAACAACCCCTCCTCAGTTGGTAATCCCGCACCTCCTCCTAATTTCCAAACTACGGATTCTCTGCATTATATTCACACCACACATTGCCTTCAGACACGCCATCTCCACTGCCTCCAGCCTTCTCCTTGTTGCAACATTCACCACCCATGTCTCACACCCACATAAGAGTGTTGGTATAACTATACTCTCATACATTTCCCTCTTTGCTTCCATGGATAATATTCTTTGTCTCCACAAGCTCCTCAGTGCACCACTCACCTTTTTCCCCTCGTCAATTCTATGATTCACCTCAACTTTCATAGACCCATCTGCTGACACATCCACTCCCAAATATTTGAATACATTCACCTCCTCCATACCCTCTCCATCCAATCTTTCGTTATCTAAGTTTTTTTGTTATCCTCATCACCTTATTCTTTCCTATATTCACTTTTAATTTCCTTCTTTTACATACCCTACTAAACTCTGTGTGCATATATTAATATACACACAATAGTGTGCTTATTAATTGGGACATTGATTAAATAAGATATTTATTTGAAAAATTAATGTTTATTTGAAAAATACATGGCAATGATATGATATAATTGATTTAATAAGAGATAAGACTACACCTTGCTTTAATAATAATTGCTACACACTTTGCGATAGTGTCCATCAATGTTGAACACATTTTGCAAGTTCTTCATCGTGGTTCCAGATCTTAATAACAAGAGCAGTCAGCTTCTCCACAGTTGAACAGTCCTGTTTCGCGATACTGCATTTGGTTATTGCCCATAGATTCTTAACTGGGTTGAGGTCAGGATAGTTTCCAGGCCAATTTATAAAGCTTAGCCCACTCTCTTCAAAGAATGTCAGAATTTTTTTCTGGAAGTGCGGCACAGAGCAAGATCCTGCTGGAAATTGCCTTCTCCATCAGGAAAGTGTATATCAACCATAGGAAGCAAATGAGTTGCTTATACTTGTCACAGTTCATCGTTCCCTCAACAATAACAAGCCGTCCTGGGCCTTTAGCAGTAAAACTATCCCAAAACATCTTCTTAGGTGGGCGTTTTGGCGCTTGTTGAATATACTGAGAGTTTATTTCAATCGCTACTTCAGGAACTAAAGCATCCTTGACTTTTAGTAAACAAGTTACGCGAAGCTTTAATAAACCTTTGAATAGCCGATGGGCTTCAAACCTAATTATGCAAAAAAATGAATGCTTAATAACTAAGCAGGTCATCATATAACAAACACCAGCGCCGACTCAAGAGTCTTTCTAACCCAGGATCTCTTTCATTACAGTATAGTCCTTCTTCTCTCTCCTCAGTATTCTTCTCCCGTCCCCACTTACCCCCACCCTCGTGGGTCCTCACCTGAGAGCCAGTCTGCTCTAGAAGGTTTCCCCCCACAAGTACTTCATTTCTTAGTTTCTGTTTCACTCGTGCCAACTATGCTATGTTCGTACTGGTCCGAAAGTTTGCCTTGTGGGGAAAAAAAAACAATTGGAAACCCGTCAACAAGAGTGCCACGTTCCTGCTCCTTGCCTCTTTTTTCTTTTCTTCCTGTTCCTTTTTCCTTTCGGTTAATCCTCTCTTCCTGTTCTTCCTCGTCTCATGTTTCCCCTTCCTTTCTGTTCCTCTTTGTTCCCTTTCTTATGTACCTTCTCGTTCCTCAATTTTTCTTGTTACTCAACTGTTTCTGTTCCTAATCCTTTCCTATTCTTATTGTTCCTACTCCGTTCCCGTTCCTTTCACTTTCTTGCTCCTACTCCGTTCCTGCTCCTTTCATTTTCTTGTTCCTACTTGGTCCCTGTCCCTCCCTACCTTCTCAGTCATGTAAAATATTTCAACTGTTTTATAGACTTCATGTTATCTTTAACCCTAAAACGAACTAACTAATTGTTAACTTTCTGGGAAGATAATTTTTCACGCATCCTCAAGGAGTTACTCATGTGCCCACTTGTCCAAAGTGGCCTTAATTATTAATAAGACTAGACCTTCCCCAACTTCCACGACCTATGTACTTTCTTTCCTAAGTTCTCCCTGATTATTTGTGCTGATGTTGATGGCGGAACTGAGTATAAGAACGTGGGTTGCAAAGGTGCTCTGGTATCAGACTGAAAATTGGAAAAGTATAACTCACGAAGTCGTGATAACACGACTGTAAACAAACCACGGAACGGGTGTGGTTTCAACCCATGGCGAGTGAGTTGTAAAACTCGTGGCCAGTGAGTAAGCCACTGGGCCAGCTGGACAGTGTGTAAGCCACTGGGCCAGCTGGACAGTGTGTAAGCCACTGGGCCAGCTGGAGAGTGTGTAAGCCACTGGGCCAGCTGGACAGTGTGTAAGCCACTGGGCCAGCTGGACAGTGTATAAGCCACTGGGCCAGCTGGACAGTGAGTAAGCCACTGGGCCAGCTGGCTATAGTAACATTCATCCAACTAGGTATATTTCTATACTTCAGCTCCAGTGGCTTACGCACTCACCTGGAGTTTTAAGACTCACTTGCCTTGGGTTCAATCCCTGCCCGTTTCTGTGGTTTGGAGAAGTATACATCACACTTCCTGTAACAGTAGCTAAGTAATTTCATCTTTCGCAAAATGGCTCGTGTTTTTATAACACAAGAATGCGTCACCACTGATTCATATTATGTCACATAAATAAAAACTGACATAAAATCAACTCTTGAATACCTAACATTGTTTTCCTCTAATTATCCCTTAACAGAATCTAGTTATTTTATAATCCATGCCTATTTTACCAGATTTCATCGGGAATAATACTTTTATTTATTGGTTCAGAAGCTGACATTAACTATGTATTAAGAAATGAACTGATATGCATTTACAGAATCGTATTTCCATATCCCTGCCCACCATACCCACAGACATACACCTGTGATAAACTTGTGATCGGTTTCAAGGGCCCTTCAACCCCCGTCCTTCCTCAACCCGGCTGAGACCAAGCTTCCCCGTCAACCTAGCTGTCAGTGCTAGCGACCTGTAGGTCCGTATAATCATCAGCCTTGTTAATCTGGCACTTGTAGGAGGACCCTCTCCAATTTCTTTTTGAAAGTTTCTATCTTCGTTACAGCAATATTTTTCATATCTGCTGGAGGGCATTCCGGGGATCGACGTCCCCGCGGCCCGGTCTATGACCAGGCCTCCCGGTGGATCAGGGCCTGATCAACGAGGCTGTTACTGCTGGCTGCACTTAGTCCAACGTACGAACCACAGCCCGGCTGATCTGGCACTGACTTTAGGTATCTGTCCAGCTCCCTCTTGAAGGCAACCAGAGGTCTACTGGTAATACCTCTTATGGCTGGTGGGAGGCTGTTGAACAGTCTTGGGCCCCGGACACTTATTGTTTTCTCTTAGTGTACCAGTGGCGCCCCTACTTTTCACTGGGGGTACGTTGCACCGTCTGCCAAGTCTTTTGCTTTCGTATGGAGTGATTTCTGTGTGCATATTAGGGACCAGTCCCTCCAGAATCTTCCAGGTGTAGATTATGATATATCTCTCTCGCCTGCGCTCCAGTGAATATAAGTCTACTGCTTCCAGGCGTTCCCAGTAGTTAAGGTGTTTGATGGAACTTATACGTGCAGTAAAGGTTCTCTGTACATTCTCTAGATCTGCAATTTCACCTGCCTTGAATGGGGATGTTAATGTACAGCAGTATTCCAGCCTAGAGTGAACAAGTGATTTAAAAAGGATCATCATTGGCTTGGCATCTCTTGTCTTGAATGTTCTCATTATCCATCCTATCAGTTTCCTCGCAGATGTGATAGTGGCATTGTTGTGGTCCTTGAAGGTGAGGTCTTCGGACATTACCACACCCAGGTCCTTCACATTACTTTTCCGCCCTTTCACTTCACTCACTTGTTATAGCAGTGTGCAGGTTAGGTACCAGCCTCACAAGTATATTTCATGTATAAATTATTATTATCAGATTATTTATCCTCCGTCCAGAAAGAACAGTCAAAGTGCTTTGAAATTTTCCCAATAGTTGAGATATTTTAGTGATTCTGTACTAACAGTATACGACCTGAACACTTCTCTGGTGCCCTGAGAGCTGCTAACAACACACAAGACAGTCAAGGTGCCCTGAGAGCTGCTAACAACACACAAGACAGTCAAGCCGTGAGAACACAAGTGATTTCAAAAGCGTTGTTATTGGCTTTACTTCTCGTCTTTGGAAAGTTCTCAAAATTCGCCCCATAATCTTTCTTGCGTTTCTTGGAATTACCTTATTGTGTTCTCCAGATGACAGATAATCTGGCGTAATTATTCCTAAGACTTTTACATATTCCTTACTTTGTATGATGTGGTCAGCTGCGTCTTTATTCTGAAATATTTTTGAGTTCTTTCTTCCCATAACTAGGCAGTTCAAATTTGTCATTGTTCAACATCATGTTGTTTTCTCTTGCCCATTGAAAGACTATTGATACCTATTTGCAGTTTTTTCTGTCTTCTACTAAGGCGACTTTCATACTTTGGTATCGTTCGCAAAAAGATAATACAAATCTGTGGTCAGTGCTCTAATATATGTCTTTTATGAGGATGTAAAGCAATAATGGCGCTGCCATCATTTAACCGCTCAAGGATAATTACGTATTTGTAGCTACAGGAATTATGCTACGCTCGTGGTTTCCTCCGTGTAGTGTAATTAAAAAAATACCAATGGTTATAACACCTACTCTTATATGTCATTCTATTTATCATTATGTTCAAACTTTCTAATAACATTTCGGTCCAAACTTTTCGCAATTAACAGCTGTGGTCTTTTGTTCTGTGTGTTGCAGGTGCAGTTTGAGCTGAGTCGACGGTGGACTGTTATTATGATGAATCTCTACCTTCCCACCAACATGCTGCTTGCAATCGGCTACGCTACTCTCTTCCTCAACGTGGCCGACCAAGGGGTGAGACTATGATAGCAACAAGTAATATTAACGGGTTAAAAGATCAAGAATCTAACACAAAGTGGGAGTTGTCACAGTTGCTCTTTGCTGATGACACTGTGCTTTTGGGAGATTCTAAAGAGAAGTTGCAGAGGTTGGTGGATGAGTTTGGTAGGGTATGTAAAAGAAGAAAATTAAAAGTGAATATAGGAAAGAGTAAGGTGATGAGGATAACAAAAAAAATTAGATAACGAAAGATTGGATATCAGATTAGAGGGAGAGAGTATGGAGGAGGTGAATGTATCCAGATATTTAGGAGTAGATATGTCAGAAGATGGGTCTATGGAAAATGAGGTGAATCATAGAATTGATGAAGGAAAAAGGTGAGTGGTGCACTGAGGAGTCTGTGAAGACAAAGAACTTTGTCCATAGAAGCAAAGAGGGGAATGTATGAGAGTATAGTTATACCAACGCTCTTATATGGGTGTGAAGCATGGGTGATGAATGTTGCAACAAGGAGAAGGCTGGAGGCAGTGGAGATGTCATGTCTGAGGTCAATGTGTGGTGTGAATATAATGCAGAGAATTCGTAGTTTGGAAATTAGGAGGAGGTGCGGGATTACCAAAACTATTATCCAGAGAGCTGAGGAGGGGTTGTTGAGATGGTTTGAACATGTAGAGAGGATGAAACAAAATAGAATGACTTCGAGAGTGTATAAATCTGCAGTGGAGGGAAGGCGGGGTAGAGGTCGGCCTAGGAAAGGATGGAGGGAGGGGGTAAAAGAGGTTTTGTGTGCAAGGGGCTTGGACTTCCAGCATCTATGCGTGAGCGTGTTAGATAGGAACGAATGGAGACAAATGGTTTTTAGGACTTGACGTGCTGTTGGAGTGTAAGCAAGGTAATTTTTATGAAGGGATTCAGGGAAACCGGCAGGCCGGACTTGATTCCTGGAGATAGAAAGTACAGTGCCGGCACTCTGAAGGAGGGGTGTTAATGTTGCAGTTTTATAACTGTAGTGTAAGCGCACCTCTGGCAAGACAGTAATGGAGTGAATGATGATGAAAGTTTTTCTTTTTCGGACCACCCTGCCTTGGTGGGAAACGGCCGATGTTAATGAAAAAGCTAAAAAAAGTTCGAGGTTGTGAAGAATCCCCCAAATATTTGCCTTCCCTCTCCATCCAAAGGAAAACAATAACCGTATATTATTAAAAAAAATTGATATGACAACTATTTTTATACTAAAACTAACCTAGACACCAAGCTTAATATTGTTAATTTTTTTCCAACAGGTCGTCTGTCTCCCACCGAGACAGGGTGACCCAAAAAGAAAGAAAAACACAAAAAGAAAGAAAGAAAACAACTTTCATCATCCTTCAACACTTTCACCTCACTCATACATAATCACTGTCTTTGCAGAGGCGCTCAGATACGACAGTTTAGAAGTCCCTCCAAACTACCAATATCCCAAACCCCTCCTTTAAAGTACAGGCATTGTACTTCCCATTTCCTGGACTCAAGTCCGGCTAACCGGTTTCGCTAATCCATTCACAAAATAATACCCTGCTCACACTCCAACAGCTCGTCAGGTCCCAAAAACCATTCGCCTCCATGAACTCCTATCTAACAAGCTCACGCATACTTGATGGAAGTCCAAGCCCCTCGCCCACAAAACCTCCTTTACCCCCTTCCTCCAACCTTTTCGAGGACGACCTCTACCCTACCTTCCTTTCCCTACAGATTGTTAAAATATACCTTTTATAAATGTCACAATTTACGAAACCTCTCTATGAATTTAAATAAGTTTAATAGTTCCTTTAAGTGGGGAGGGGGCAAATATTGAGGTGACTTATTGTAAGCTTTATCTCTTCAGTTTGTAACTTCAAGACAGTGTAAAATAGCAGTTCGTCACTGATGGGGAAAACTCAACCTTAAAGTAATTCATTCCCCTCAGGACCGGATGGAGCTGAGTCTAACGACACTGTTGGTGTTGTATACGCTCTTCAACAGCAGCTCCAGCTCCCTCCCCGTCACCGCCTACGTCAAGATGATTGACATGTGGTTCCTATACTGTATCCTGCTCCTCTTCTTCATCATTGTGTGCCACACCTTCGTCAGGTCGAAGGTGCACCGGGTGCACAACCTCAGAACTAAATCTCCAAAATACATCACTAAGATGCTAGAAGAAGTTTCTCCTGAGACGGTCCTCAAGGTCATGAGGTTGTATGTGGTGCCTGTCTTCGTGGTCATCTTCAATGCTGTCTACTGGGCAACACTGCTCCGTTCCTTGTCTAAATAAGTTTATCAGTGGTATACCTGGCGTATACCTGGAGTATACCTGGAGAGGGTTTCGGGGATCAACGCCCCCGCGGCCAGGTCGAAGATAAACATATTGAGATAGCACAAAGGAACCTATAAAATTTCAGCAACAGATGAGATGATGAATCCCCTTAAGATTTGTGTGACTCACTGCAGGACGACAGCAGTTAACTGAAGTTGTGCAGACTTTTATTATGCCATTTTTTTATTTTGCTCCAAAACTAGCCTAGCAACTTAACTTTAATGTACGTAGTATGAAATAGCCTAATTTATCTAACATATCTGAGAATACTTAGCCCAGCTAAAATTTTGCATTAGTTACTTGTTTGCCCTGGGTGTGTGGGGTGATTTTTTTTCAGGTGAACTGACAGAGACAACAAGGCACCTGATAGGGATGTATTCACAGGTGGAATGAAATTTTTGAGAAAAATCGTTGCTGGTTACAGGAGCCTGTATAACTTTTTTTTTTGGCACAGTTGAATTTAAAGGCTAACTGTCTAATGTATTCTAAACGTCGACTAACACTCAGGTGCTTGCTTACTGCTATGTGAACGGGGATAACAGGTGTAAGGCTACATGTCCAACGTTTACACTCATGTTGGAATCGAAAGAAAGCGTTGGGCATGTTACCCCTGTACGCCCAGTAGTAAGTAGATACCTGACTGTTAGTAGATTGTCATGCATAACATTACAGGGAAGGTCTTAGTATACCTTAGATAGGTCTGGGCTTTGAAATGATGAGATAGAATAACAACTTTTAACCTGTGAATTTAACCGTAGCGTAGCATCCCAGGGAGACTTGGTATATCTTAGATAAAGCTAGCTGCAAATTTAACCGTGTTAACAAAAAAAAATCATGCTCCTATAGAGAGTAATAATTTTTTTTTACCACTTTCCTCGCTGGAGTCCGCTACTGGAGATAAGATCCAGATATGCCTAATCTAACACTACAGCCGCCTCCACACATATAACCAAACTAACTTTTACTATATTGTATAAAATATTTCTGCTCTCCGCTCTCTGCACCTCCCTCCTCCTCCTCCCTCTCTCCTATTATCTTTCAGAGTTCTCTAACTTCTATGATATATCACAGGCAATTTTCCCTTCACTACTTTTTTTTTTCCTCTAACAAAGACGGGTTTCAACTGGCGAGGAATCTTGAAATGGAGGAATATTTCAATTGGAGAGAATCTTGGAATGGTATACGGATCTTTGATTCGTATAAATCGTATATGAATCTTGGACTTGTACGGGAATCTTGCAAGTCCTAGATTTAAAGGAATCTTTGTGTCCGCAAAAAGCATGGATCTCGTGGTACAGACTGAATCAAGATATATATTGGAATATTATTTCAATAGCATTTAAATAATATTTAAAATGGTATTTAAAATAGTGCTTAAAAAGTTTCAGGGAACCTTAAGGAATACTTAGAATAATACAAAAGCCAATAGCACCGTTGTTTGCCACTACTGAAAGCCCTTTGTTAATAATAATATTTTTAAAGTTACCGAAAAAATGTTAGGCAAATGGGCACAGATGTCACATTAGTTGCATCTGTGCCCATTTACCTAACGCTTTGTTAATACTTGAAGAGCCAGTGACACGTAGAGCAAGACCCTGGAATTAACCCGTAGCTTAAAGAACTACAGGAATCATTGGAGCTTTTAAGGCTTTAATATAATCTCCCTTACAGTCATTACCTCTGGAATCCTGTTTTGAATTCCCATTTGTATAACTTTACCCATTAAAGAAAAAAACTGAAGGTTAATGGTATTTAACCTGTGGTAATTACCCCTGGGGGTTAATTCTTCTCTTTCAGGGGTAACTAGTTAATAATTATTAATAATTGGTGGATCGTTTGAGTTTAGCGCTTAAGTTTTTATTATTATTATTATTATTATTATTATTATTGGTGCATTTGGTTTTAAGCTCAGAGACTAAATAAGATTCATCAAGAATCCATGTAAATAATGCACTACTAGCCAAGAATTTTTTTTTATCCTTAAAATAAAGGCTAAAGCGAACTGGATATGTACACAGGTTGGTTAATGATTTTTGAGTGTTGTCGACTACAGTACGGTCATTAAGACGCACGTAACCTTCTCACCAGCAGACAAGAATACTTTAATCCCTTAAAATAAGGATTAAAGTAAACACGGTTTGTATACGCTGGGAAATAGCATTGAGGAAATAGCTATGAAGGTTTCATAAGTGATGCAGGAGGGAAGAGTAATGGAGAAAAAAGAGGTTAATTTGGTATTGTTCCTGTCACGGTATTGCCTTTTATTCATTATGTTCATCTCAAATAACCTTCCAGAGAGAGCACCAACACAGGATAATAACACCCATGAAGTGTATTTCTCCACTATACAACGTGTTTACTTAATCCTTATTTTAAGGGATTAATATATCTTGTCTCTAGTAGAAGTTCTGTCTTAATGACCTACGTATCGACAACCTCAAAATCATATATATATATATATATATATATATATATATATATATATATATATATATATATATATATATATATATATATATATATATATATATATATATATATATATATATATATATATAAATCTGTTGTTTGAATGTGCGTGGATTCAGTGCGATGATAAGAAAGGATGATTCTGATGTTATGAATGAAAAGAAGTTGGATGTCCTGGGCCTAAGAAACAAAGCTGAAGGGGGTAGGGGAGTTTCAGTGGGGAGAAATAAATAGAGATTAGAGTCAGGAGTATCTGAGAGAGTTAGAGCTAAGGAAGGGTAGCAATAATGTTGAAGGATCAGTTATGGAAGGAGAAGAGGGAATATAAATGTGTAAATTCAAGGATTATGTGGATTAAAATAAGGGTCGGATGCGAAAAGTGGGTCATAATAAGCGTGTATGCACCTGGAGAAGAGAGGAGTGTAGAGGAGAGAGAGAGATTTTGAGAGATGTTAAGCGAATGTATAGGAACTTTTGAACCAAGTGAGAGAGTAATTGTTGTAGGGGACCTAAATGCTAAAGTAGGAGAAACATGTAGAGAGGGTGTGGTAGGTAAGTTTGGGGTGCCAGGTGTAAATGATAATGGGGACCCCTTTTATTGAACTTTGTATAGAAAGGGGTTTAGTTATAGGTAATACATATTTTAAGAAAAAGAGGATAAATAAGTATACAAGATATTATGTAGGGCGAAATGACAGTAGTTTGTTGGACTATGTATTGGTAGATAAAAGACTTTTGAGTAGACTTCAGGATGTACATGTTTATAGAGGGGCCACAGATATATCAGATCACTTTTTAGTTATAGCTACAGTGGGAGTAAAAGGTAGATGGGATACAAGGAAAATAGAAGCAGTAAGTAAGAGAGAGGTGAAGGTTTATAAACTAAAAGAGGAGGCAGTTAGGGTAAGATATAAACAACTATTGGAGGATAGATGGGCTAGTGAGAGTGTAGGCAATGGGGTCGAAGATGTATGGGGTAGATTTAAAATGTAGTGTTAGAGTGTTCAGCAGAAATTTGTGGTTACAGGCGAGTGGGTGCGGAGGGAAGAAGAGCGATTGGTGGAATGATGATGTAAAGAGAGTAGTAAGGGAGAAAAATTAGCATATGAGAGGTTTTACAAAGTAGAAGTGATGCAAGGAGGGAAGAGTATATGGAGAGAAAAAGAGAGGTTAAGAGAGTGGTGAAGCAATGTAAAAAGAGCAAATGAGAGAGTGGGTGATATGTTATCAACAAATTTTGTTGAAAATAAGAAAACGTTTTGGAGTGAGATTAATAAGTTGAGGAAGCCTAGGAACAAATGGATTTGACAGTTAAAAATAGGAGAGGAGAGTTATTAAATGGAGAGTTAGAGGTATCGGGAAGATGGAGGGAATATTTTGAGGAGTTGTTAAATGTTGAAGACAGGGAAGCTGTGATTTCGTGTATAGGGCAAGAGGAATAACATCTTGTAGGAGTGTGGAAGAGCCAGTTGTGAGTGTAGGGAAGTTCGTGAGGCAGTGGGTAGAATGAAAGGGGTAAGGCAGCTGGGATTGATGGGATAAAGATAGAAATGTTATAAGCAGGTGGGGATATAGTTTTGGAGTGGTTAGTGATATTATTTAATAAATGTATGGAAGAGGGTAAGGTACCTAGGATTGGCAGAGAGCGTGTATTGTTCCTTTGTATAAAGGCAAAGGGGACAAAGAGAGTGCAAAAATTATAGGGGAATAAGTCTGTTGAGTGTACCTGGTAAAGTGTATGGTAGAGTTATTATTGAAAGAATTAAGAGTAAGACAGAAAGCAGGATAGCAGATGAACAAGGGGCTTTAGGAAAGGTAGGGGTGTGTAGACCAAGTGTTTACAGTGAAACATATAGGTGAACAGTATTTGGATAAGGGTAAAGAGGTTTTTGTGGCATTTATGGATTTGGAAAAGGCGTATGATAGGGTGGATAGGGGGGCAATGTGGCAGATGTTGCAGGTGTATGGAATAGGAGGTAGGTTACTGAAAGCAGTGAAGAGTTTTTATGAGGATAGTGAGGCTCAAGTTAGAGTGTGTAGGATTGAAGGGGACTATTTCCCAGTAAAAGTGGGCCTTAGACAAGGATGTGTGATGTCACCGTGGTTGTTCAATATATTTATAGATGGGGTTGTAAGAGAAGTGAATGCGAGGGTCTTGGCAAGAGGTGTGGGGTTAAAAGATAAAGAATTAAATACAAAGTGGGAGTTGTCACAGTTGCTTTTTGCTGATGACACTGTGCTTTGTGAGATTCTGAAGAGAAGTTGCAGAGGTTGGTGGATGAATTTGGTAGGGTGTGTAAAAGAAGAAAATTGAAAGTGAATATAGGAAAGAGTAAGGTGATGAGGATAACAAAAAGATTAGGTGACGAAAGATTGGATATCAGATTGGAGGAGAGAGTATGGAGGAGGTGAATGTATTCAGATATTTGGGAGTGGACATGTCAGCAGATGGGTCTATGAAGGATGAGGTGAATCATAGAATTGATGAGGGAAAAATTGTGAGTGGAGCACTTCGGGGTCTGTGGAGACAAAGAACTTTGTCCATAGAAGTAAAGAAGGGAATGTATGAGAGTATAGTTATACCAACCTCTTATATGGGTGTGAGGCATGGGTGATGAATGTTGCAACGAGGAGAAGGCTGGAGGCAGTGGAGATGTCATGTCTGAGGTCAAGTGTGTGTGAATATAATGCAGAGAATTGGGTTTGGAAATTAGGAGGAGGTGCGGGATTACCAAAACTATTATCCAGAGAGCTGAGGAAGGGTTGTTGAGGTGGTTCGGACATGTAGAGATAATGGAACGAGACAGAATAACTTCGAGTGTATAAATCTGTAGTGGAGGGAAGGCGGGATAGGGATCGGCCTAGGAAAGGTTGGAGGGAGGGGTAAAGGAAGTTTTGTGTGCGAGGGCTTGGACTTCCAGCAAGCATGTGTGAGCGTATTTGATAGGAGTGAATGGAGGCATATGGTTTTAATACTTGACGTGCTGTTGGAGTGTGAGCAAAGTAACATTTATGAAGGGATTCAGGAAGTACAGTGTCTGCACTCTGAAGGAGGGTGTTAATGTTGCAGTTTTATAACTGTAGTGTAAAGCACCCTCTGGCAAGACAGTGATGGAGTGAATGATGATGAAAGTTTTTCTTTTCGGGCCACCCTGCCTTGGTGGGAATCGGCCGATGTTAATAAAATAAATATATATATATATATATATATATATATATATATATATATATATATATATATATATATATATATATGTATATACTATATATATATCCTTCAATGTGAACCTTTACTGAATAATAGCTCTTGGAGGAAGTCATGAACCCTCTTGTCAGTCGCAACAAAAATATGTAAACTAAATGCTTCCGACTTCACAAAAAACAGACAATCGGTTTTGTTTGAAAAAATCTGAGCAAAGTTAATTTTACTTGAGCCATAACGCGAGCATTCAGCGTCAGCCATCAAACCACAACAACAAATCCACTTCAACATGCAGTTCCATAAATAAATAATATATATATATCAAAACAAGGGAAATAATGCCGATGGTGACACTCTTCAAATCGCTAGTGCTCCCTCACTTAGAATACTGCTCTGTGCTGACGGCCCCGTTCAGGGCAGGAGAAATATCAGAGCTGGAACAAATTCAGAGATCGTTTACGGCTCACATTGAGCCATTGAAACATCTAAATTATTGGGAACGCCTTCAAGTCTTGAACATGTACTCATTGGAGCGGAGGAGAAGAGATACATGATAATATATACCTGGAAAGTACTTGAGGGCCTGGTCCCAAATCTGCACACTGCCATAACAACATACTGGAGTGAGAGATATGGGAGGAAGTATAAAATAAACCCAGTGAGGAGCAGGGGTGCCGTGGGGACAATACGGGAGTACTGTATTAACATCCGGGGTCCCAGACTATTCAACATCTTACCAGAAGATATCAGAAACACGGCTGGAACCAGTGTAGAAGCCTTCAAGAGGAAACTGGACAAGTATCTTCACCAGGTGCCAGATCAACCAGGCTGTGATGGATATGTGGGGCAGCGGGCTTCCAGCAGCAACGAGTCTGGCCCATGGCCGGGATCAGAGAGTAGATAAACTCTGAAACTCTTCAAAGGTATATATATATATATATATATATATATATATATATATATATATATATATATATATATATATATATATATGTCGTGCCGATTAGGTAAAACTGGTCAATTAGCAAGAACTCATCTAAAATTAAGTCCTTTCTAAAATTTTCTCTTATACGTTTAAAGATATATTTTTTCATTTATGTTAATGTAAAATTTATAATTTTGTACCAAGAGAAACTTTGAAAACCTATCTAACCTTATTACAACAAGCGCAATTTAATTTAGCCTAACCCAACTAAATATATTTTAAATAGTTAACAATAATTTAATAATAAATAAACACAATGAAATATTTTTTTCGTTATGTTCAGAATGATTTTGGCGAAATTATTGCATACACAAATTTTCAGCTTGTCTTATATGGCAAGGTGAGCGTTGCTATTTAAGCCAAAATCGCAAGTTTTACCTAATCGGCACGACATATATATATAATATATATATATATATATATATATATATATATATATATATATATATATATATAAAAAAAAAACTTTTGCAGTGTCTCTCTGACGCACATTACGTGAGCAGAGAGAGTGAGAAGCTCACTAACGACCTCCTCACCAGGCAGGTGCAGCTCCCTTCATTTGTGTGGTCACGTGACTTGTGCTAATGGTAACGAGGGGGGAGGGGGTGCTGAGTGGAAAGGGGTGCTCCTCCTGGTGGTGGTGTTCGGGGGAAATAATGGCCTGTGAGAGAGTAAATGAGGGAGAGTAGGAGAAAACGTAGGGTGGGAGGTAGAGAGGCAGGAGGATTAGGAGAGGATGAGAGATGGAACAGGAGGAAATTTAGGTGAGGATAAGGGTGAGAAATAAGGGAAAAAAGAATAAGAGGAGGAGGAGAAAAAGGACGAAGAGGAAGAGGAGGAGGAGGAGGAGGAGGAGGAGGAGGAGGAGGGCGCTGCCTGGAGAAATGGGGACTGAATTAATCAAAACATGTGTTGATGGTACATTTACTAAGCTGGTAATGGTACTGCTGAGGCGGGGAAGTGGAGTGTTTTTAGGGGGATCTATGCAGGTATGGGGGAACAATGGGTCTACCCATCTCCATGAATATAACAATATAACTTCATTATTTGGACAAACAGTAAAAAAAATGAAGCTTTCATTTAAGCCTTAGTGAAGAGGGCTCAGATGGAGACCCAACTAGTGATCACTTGGTGATTATTTTTCAGTGTGAGTTGATATGAGGAAGACGAGAGCTTTGTGAGTCAGGCCGCTCGAGTGGTACTCTATAGTTCTTATAACGCTAATATTCTGAAGTTATTGTGATGTATCAGTTGTGTCGACGTGTGTGTGTGTGTGTATGTGTACTTATCTATTTGTGGTTACAGGGGTCGATTCGTAGTTCCTGGCCGCGCCTCTTCGGTGATCGCTACTAGGTCCACTCTCTCCCTGCTCCAAGAGCTTTAGCGTACCTCTTGTAGTTACTAGTTGTCGAAGGCACTTGTCGATAAACACTTGGTCTGTTGTGTGTTTGTGTGAGGTGTGTGTGTGTGTGTGTGAGTGTGTGTGTGAGTGTGTGTGTGAGTGTGTGTGTGAGTGTGTGTGTGTGTGTGTGTGTGTGTGTGTGTGTGTGTGTGTGTGTGTGTGTGTGTGTGTGTGTGTGTGTGTGTGTGCGTACGCGTGCGTGCGTGTGCCCCGCAACCGAAACTGTGTTTTACAAGAAAAAACTAAATTTTCCAAGTCGTGTCGAGAAAATTTGCTGCCTCTGAGAATTCCAGTTCAGAAACTTAGCGAAGAATGAATTCCCTGAGAAAATCTGCTGGAAAGCGACTCTGTTTTCAGTACTTCTTCCTCTGGGAAACACAGGTCTGTTTTCCTCCTCTTCTCTCTTCTCTCTTCCTCCTCCTCAGTCTTTCACTCTCTCTATTGAGCCTCTGTAAGGAACCCCCATCCTATGACCACTGATAAGGCTTCTGTGTGGGAAGCTTGGTTGTATAGATACTCTCTCTCTCTCTCTCTCTCTCTCTCTCTCTCTCTCTCTCTGGTTTCTGCCTGTCTGACCACCAAAGACACATCATCTTAAAAAGCTGTGGATTTGACCTATCCCTCATAGCTTCCGCGTAAGTCAACTCAAATTTCCCCAAAGACCACTGATAAGACCTCTGACTCGTATTTAACACCTTTCCCGAGGTATGTAAGAATTTTTTTTCTTTTAAGCAACACCTTTCCCTTGCATGTTAGACTTTTTCCTTATATATAAGTCATATTCCCGTGTGTAAGATCATTTTCCTTGGTGTAAGACATCTTACTTGCATATCAGGTCTTAGACGGTGGGTGGACTCAGCGTCCTCCCCTCACTATCAAGCCATCACTACCTGCCTCTCTGACGTCCATAAGATAAAGAACAAACGCAGCTTTGAGGAAGACGCATCAAAGAAAAAAAAAAGGTCTTCGGGAAGAGAGAGACGTTGCTGCAGCCCAGGCGAAGAGTCAAACAGATGCTGGCGATCAAACTAACCGAGGAACATTGTCCGCGAAATAAAAATGCCGTGGGAATTTTGTGATGAAAGGCAGCCGTCGGGGCTGATATCTTGTGGTGACCCACAAAGGCTTGATATCTTGCGGTGACCCACAAAAACACAGCAAAAATGGTGAAGGAAGTCTAGTAATCTGATCTGGTGTTGGTGATGAGTTAGTGAACGAAACTATTTATGCATTTCCGTCTAACTTTTAATGTTGGGTTAACCTGAAAACTTTGCCCATTGATATGTATGTATTTATGTATGTATGTATGTATGTATATATATATATATATATATATATATATATATATATATATATATATATATATATATATATATATATATATATATATATATATATATATATATATATATATATATATATATATATATATATATATATATATATATATATATGCAAAAGATCAATAAACAGGTGATATCAAATATGCAAGACAACCACAATGAAAAAATAGAAGAATTCCAAGCCTTGTGACTACTCACATTATCAAGGAACTATAAAGGAAACATGACAAGAAGGCTATAAAGAGGCAGAATACACCTCACAGTCACATCACACTAACAAAGACAACACCTCACAGTAGCGTAACACGCACGACTCTGTGAAGAGGAACATAAGAAAGGACCTGAAACTCTTCCCAAGATTAAGATTAGTCCAATTTATCATTAAATTCTTCCCAAATTTTATTATTATAAATGAATCAATTTATATAAACCAAAGAAATATTCATATTATTTTCAAAACTGCTTTTAATGAAACATGATTCTATTATATTCCTTTCAACCATGGACTTGCTTGATACAACCTTCTCAGCATTTTGAAAATCAATTGGATGGTTAAAGTCTCTCACATGAATAAATAGAGCATTAGAATCTTGTCCAGTTCTAATGCTATATTTATATTGTTTTAATCTTAGTTCAAGACTTTTACCAGTTTGACCATAATAAACTTTATCGCAAATTTTACAGGGAATCTTATAGACACATCCGTCAGCATTTTGGGGAATTTTTATCAAAAGTCTTTTTACTGTATCAAGATTTTTAAATACCACTTTGATATTAAAATTCTTAAGAAAGGAAGGCATATCAACCAAGTTTTCATGATAAGGGAGAACCAACATATTTTTGGTTGAATAAGAAGTATTTCTAGCTATTTTAAAAGATTTATCAGTTATGTTTCTTGGATATTTTAAATCATTAGCTCATTCTATAAATTTTACTGTTGAATTTGAAGTAAATAACTCATTGCCCTTCCTAGATGTTTTTATTATTAAGGGTAACACTGACTTTAAATTTAAAATTTACAGAAAACCTACAAATAATTGTTCCTATGTACACTATTACTCTTCACATCAAGATAGAGTTAAAGTGTCGGTTTTCTCTTCTATGTTTTTGAGAGCTTTACGTATTTGTAGTCCAGAGTTCATAGATGAAGAAATCTCTAAAATTTATGAAATAGCTAATGATTTAAAATATCCAAGAAACATAACTGATAAATCTTTTAAAATAGCTAGAAATACTTTTTATAATCCAAAAGGGACAACCAACCTTATTCAACCAAAAATATGTTGGTTCTCCCTTACCATGAAAACCTGTTGATATGCCTTCCTTTCTTAAGAATTTTAATATCAAAGTGGTATTTAAAAATCTTGATACAGTAAAAGACTTTTGATAAAAATTCCCCCAAAATGCTGACGGATGTGTCTATAAGATTCCCTGTAAAATTTGCGATAAAGTTTATTATGGTCAAACTGGTAAAAGTCTTGAACTAAGATTAAAAAATATAAATATAGCATTAGAACTGGACAAGATTCTAATGCTCTATTTATTCATGTAGAGACTTTAACCATCCAATTGATTTTCAAAATGCTGAGAAGGTTGTATCAAGCAAGTCCATGGTTGAGAGAATATAATAGAATCATGTTTCATTAAAAGCAGTTTTGAAAATAATATGAATATTTCTTTTGGTTTATATAAATTGGATTCATTTATAATTAATAAAATTTGGGAAGAATTTAATGATAAATTGGATTAATCTTAATTCTTGGGAAGAGTTTCAGGTCCTTTCTTATGTTCCTCTTCACAGAGTCGTGAGATGTTACGCTACTGTGAGGTGTTGTCTTTGTTAGTGTGATGTGACTGTGAGGTGTATTCTGCCCCTTTATAAGCCTTCTTGTCATGTTTCCTTTATAGTTCCTTGATAATGTGAGTAGTCACGAAAGCGCTTGGAATTCTTCTATTTTTCATGTGGTTGTCTTGTATATATATATATATATATATATATATATATATATATATATATATATATATATATATATATATATATATATATATATATATATATATATACATGTATATATATGTCGTGCCGAATAAGAAAAACTTGCGATTTTGGCTAAAACAGCAACGTTCTTCTTGCCGAATAAGACAAGCGAAAATTTGTGTATGCAATAATTGCGCAGAAATCATTCTGAACCTAACGAAAAAAAATATATTTCATTGTGTTTGTTTATTATTAAATTATTGTAAACTTATCTAAAATATAATTAGTTGGATTAGGCTAAATTAAATTGCGCTTGTTATAATAAGGTTAGGTAAGTTTTTTAAGTTTCTTTTGGTACAAAATTATTTATTTTTCATTAACATAAATGAAAAAAAAATATCTTTAAACGTATAAGAGAATTTTTTTTAGAAAGGACTTAATTTTAAATGAGTTCTTGCTAAATAACCAAGTTGACCAATTGACCTATTTTACCTATTATTTTTTTTTATTAACACATCGGCCGATTCCCACCTTTCATCATCATTCACTCCATCACTGTCTTGCCAGAGGCGTGCTTACACTGCAGCTACAAAACTGCAACATTAACACCCCTCCTTCAGAGTGCTGGCACTGTACTTCCCATCTCCAGGACTCAAGTCCGGCCTGCCGGTTTCCCTGAAACCCTTCATGAATGTTACTTTGCTTCCACTCCAACAGGACGTCAAGTATTAAAAGCCACTTGTCTCCATTCACTCCTATCAAATACGCTCACGCATGCTTGCTGGAAGTCAAAGTCCCTTGCGCACAAAACCTCCTTTACCCCCTCCCTCCAACCTTTCCTAGGCCGACCCCTACCCCGCCTTCCCTCCACTACAGATTAATACACTCTCGAAGTCATTCTACTTTGTTCGTGGTAATCCCGCACCTCCTCCTAATTTCCAAACTACGAATTCGCTGCATTAAATTC
This sequence comes from Cherax destructor, assembly GCA_009830355.1. Classification (NCBI taxonomy): domain Eukaryota; kingdom Metazoa; phylum Arthropoda; class Malacostraca; order Decapoda; family Parastacidae; genus Cherax; species Cherax destructor. Next base: position 73,561 of record WNWK01009191.1, read on the forward strand.
ACACCACACATTGCCCTCAGACATGACATCTCCACTGCCTCCAGCCTTCTCCTTGTTGCAACATTCACCTCCCATGCTTCACACCCATATAAGAGTGTTGGTATAACTATACTCTCATACATTCCCCTCTTTGTCTTTGTCTCCACAGACTCCTAAGTGCACCACTCACCCTTTTCCCCTCATCAGTTCTATGATTCATCTCATTCTTCTTAGACCCATCTGCTTACACGTCCATTCTAAATATCTGAATACATTCACCTCCTATATACTCTTTCCCTCCAATCTGATATCCAATCTTCCGTTATCTAATTTTTTTGTTATCCTCATCACCTTACTCTTTCCTATATTCACTTTTAATTTTCTTCTTTTACATACCCTACCAAACTCATCCACCAACCTCTGCAACTTCTCTTCAGAATCTCCCAAAAGCACAGTGTCATCAGCAACTGTGACAACTCCCACTTTGTGTTAGATTCTTTATATTTTAACCCCACACCTCTTGCCAACACCCGAGCATTCACTTATCTTACAACTCCATCTATAACTATATTGAACAACCACGGTGACATCACACATCCCTGTTTAAGGCCTACTTTTACTGGGAAATAATCTCTCTCTCTCCTACATACTCTAACCTGAGCCTCACTATCCTCGTAAAAACTCTTCACTACTTTCAGTAACCTACCTCCTATTCCATACACCTGCAACATCTGCCACATTGCCTCCCTATCCTCCCTGTCATACGCCTTTTCCAAATCCATAAATGCCACAAAAACGTTTTTACCCTTATCCAAATACTGTTCACCTATATGTTTCACTGCAAACACTTGGTCTACACACCCCCTACCTTTCCTAAAGCCCCCTTGTTCATCTGCTATCCTACTCTCCGTCTTACTCTTAATTCTTTCAATAATAACTCTACCATACACTTTACTAAGTATACTCAACAGACATATTCCCCTTTAATTTTTGCACTCTCTTTTGTCCCCTTTGCCTTTATACAAAGGAACTATGCATGCTCTCTGCCAATCCCTAGGTACCTTACCCTCTTCCATACATTTATTAAATAATAGCACCAACCACTCCAAAACTACATTCCCACCTGCTTTTAACATTTATATCTTTATCCCATCAATCCCAGCTGCCTTACCCCCTTTCATTCTACCCACTGCCTCACGAACTTCCCACACACTCACAACTGGCTCCTCCACACTCCTACAAGATGTTATTCCTCCTTGCCCTATACACGAAATCACAGCTTCCCTGTCTTCATCAACATTTAACAATTCCTCAAAATATTCCCTCCGTCTCCCCGATACTCTAACTCTACATTTAATAACTCTCCTGTTTATAGCTATGAAATCCATTTGTTTCCTAGGCTTCCTCAACTTATTAATCTCACTCCAAAACTTTTTCTTATTTTCAACAAAATTGATAACTCACCCACTCTCTCATTTGCTCTCTTTTTACATTGCTTCACCACTTTCTTAACCTCTCTTTTTCTCCTTTTTCCCCCTTTCCTTTCCTTTTAAAAATCTCTTCTAATTTTTTTTTTCCCCCCCCCTCTTTCTCCTTCCACCAACCTCTTTTTCCCCACCCACTCGCCGAACCCAAATAAACAATATCGAATTCTTTATCATGATCAACTGCCTCAAAAGCCTTACTGAAAAAGTTAATAAATTAGTTAGGCAGGAACGGCCCTGGTGAATCCATGTTGAGTATCATTATTCAAATTATGCCTATCGAGATGGCTTCTTATGCTATCAGCTATAATCGACTCTAATAATTTGCCTACAATTGAAGTTAGACTTATTGGGCGGTAATTTGATGGTAACGACTTGTCCCCTGCTTTAAAAATAGGAATTACATTAGCCATCTTCCACGTATCAGACACTACACCTGTTTGAAGAGATAGGTTAAAAATATAGATGTAATTGATTCAAACATAGATGTCATAGAACTTCAGGAAGATTTAGACAAACTTAATTCGTGGTCAGAAAAGTGGCAGATGCAGTTCAATGTAGATAAATGCAAGGTTCTGAAGCTCGGGAGTGTCCATAACCCAAGCACTTATAAGAACATAAGAACATAAGAAAGGAGGAACACTGCAGCAGGCCCGTTAGCCCATACTAGGCAGGTCCTTCACAATCCGTCCCACTAACAGAATATTTGCTCAACCCAATTTTCAATGCCACCCAAGAAATAAGCTTTGACAATTTTACCCACTCATGCGCGAGTCCCACTCAAATCCAACCCCTACATAAGAACATAAGAAAGGAGGAACACTGCAGCAGGCCTGTTGGCCCATACTAGGCAGGTCCATCACAATCCGTCCCACTAACAGAATATTTGCTCAACCCAATTTTCAATGCTACCCAAGAAATAAGCTTTGACAATTCTACCCACTCATGCGCGAGTCCCACTCAAATCCAACCCTCTCACTCATGAATTTATCCAACCTAAATTTGAAACTACCCAAGGTCCTAGCTTCAATAACCCTACTAGGCAGACTGTTCCACTCATCAACTACCCTATTTCCAAACCAATACTTTCCTATATCCTTTCTAAATCTAAACTTATCTTACTTGAATCCATTATTGCGGGTTCTCTCTTGGAGAGATATCCTCAAGACCTTATTTATATCCCCTTTGTTAATACCCATTTTCCACTTGTATACCTCGATCATGTCTCCCTCATTCTACGTCTTACAAGTGAATGTAATTTAGGTCTTCAATCTTTCTTCGTAAGGAAGATTTCTAATGCTATGTATTAATTTAGTCATTCTACGCTGAATGTTTTCTAACGAATTTATGTCCATTCTGTAATATGGAGACCAGAACTGAGCTGCAATCTAGGTGAGGCCTTACTAATGATGTATAAAGCTGTAATATAACCTCTGGACTTCTGTTGCTAACACTTCTTGATATAAATCCCAGTAATCTATTTGCCTTATTACGTACGCTTAGGCATTGCTGTCTTGGTTTAAGGTTGCTGCTTACCATCACCCCCAAGTCCTTCTCGCAATCTGTATGGCTAAGTTCTACGTTATTTAACTTATAAGTGCTTGGGTTATGGACACTCCGAGCTTCAGAACCTTGCATTTATCTACATTGAACTGCATCTGCCACTTTTCTGACCACGAATTAAGTTTGTCTAAATCTTCCTGAAGTTCTATGGCATCTATGTTTGAATCAATTATCCTACCTATCTTCGTAAATTAGACACATATGCAACACTTGGGTATCTTTATCACACTCCTCCTGTTCTTCACGATTCTCCTTTGTATGGACTGATGAAGCCACTGTGTGGCGAAACGTTTCCTCAATAAAGATACCCAAGTGTTGCATATGTGTCTAATTTACCAACTCGTCGGTTCTCTGAACCATTCATTCACACCTATCTTCGTGTCGTCGGCGAATTTGCTCATATCACTAGTAATTCCCTCATCAAGGTCATTGATATATATTATAAATAACAATGGGCCTAAGACTGATCCCTGTGGAACACCACTTGTTACAAGTCCCCATTCGGATTTAACCCCATTTATGCACACTCTCTGCTTCCTATTGGTGAGCCATGACTCGATCCATGACAGCACTTTTCCCCCAATGCCATGAGCTGCCACTTTCTTTAACAGTCTCTGGTGTGGTACTCTATCAAAGCCTTACTAAAGTCTAAATAAACAATATCGAATTCTTTATCGTGATCAACAGCCTCAAAAGCTTTACTGAAGAAGGTTAATAAATTAGATAGGCAGGAACGGCCCTCGTGAATCCATGCTGGGTATCATTAATCAAATTATGGTTATCTAGATGGCTTCTAATAATATCAGCTATAATTGACTCTAGTAATTTGCCTACAATTGAGGTCAGGCTTATTGGGCGGTAGTTTGACGGTAGTGACTTGTCCCCTGCTTTAAAAATAGGAATTACATTAGCCATCTTCCACATATCAGACACTACACCTGTTTGAAGAGATAAATTAAAAATGTTAGATATTGGTTCACAGAGTTCCATTTGCATTCCTTAAGAACCCTTGCAAAAAGCTCATCAGGACCCGGCGATTAAACTCATCAGGACCCGGCGATTGGCTCATCAGGACCTGGCGATTAGCTCATCAGGACCCGGCGATTAGCTCATCAGGACCCGGCGATTAGCTCATCAGGACCCGGCGATTGCGAGAAGGACTTGGGGTGATGGTAAGCAGCAACCTTAAACCAAGACAGCAATGTCTAAGCGTACGTAATAAGGCAAATAGATTACTGGATTTATATCAAAGTGTTAGCAACAGAAGTCCAGAGGTTATATTACAGCTTTTACATCATTAGTAAGGCCTCACCAATTACGCAGCTCAGTTTTGGTCTCCATATTACAGAATGGACATAAATTCGTTAGAAAACATTCAGCGTAGAATGACTAAATTAATACATAGCATTAGAAATCTTCCTTACGAAGAAAGATTGAAGACCCTAAAATTACATTCACTTGTAAGACGTAGAATGAGGGGAGACATGATCGAGGTATACAAGTGGAAAATGGGTATTAACAAAGGGGATATAAATAGGTCTTGAGGATATCTCTCCAAGAGAGAACCCGCAATAATGGATTCAAGTTAGATAAGTTTAGATTTAGAAAGGATATAGGAAAGTATTGGTTTGGAAATAGGGTAGTTGATGAGTGGAACAGTCTGCCTAGTAGGTTATTGAGCTAGGACCTTGGGTAGTTTCAAATTTAGGTTGAATAAATTCATGAGTGAGAGGGGTTGGATTTGAGTGGGACTCGCGCATGAGTGGGTAGAATTGTCAAAGCTTATTTCTTGGGTAGCATTGAAAATTGGGTGAGCAAATATTCTGTTAGTGGGACGGATTGTGAAGGACCTGCCTAGTATGGGCCAATAGGCCTGCTGCAGTGTTCCTCCTTTCTTATGTTCTTATGTTCTTATGTTAGTTAAGGGTTCACAGAGTTCAATTTTGCATTCCAGCTTAATAATGTTGAACTCAGCCGTACAGAATGCGAAAAGGATCTGGGGG
>WNWK01009192.1:0-78575 GCA_009830355.1 Cherax destructor
CTCTCATAAGCTCCCTTTTTTTCTTTTATCACACCCTTTACTTCTTCATTCCACCACTCACTCCTCTTTCCTCCTGCACCCACCCTCCTATAGCCACAAACTTCTACCCGACATTCTAATACTGCATTTTTAAAACTATCCCAACTCTCTTCAACCCCCCCACTACTCCTACTTGCACTAGCCCACCTTTCTGCCAATAGTTGCTTATATCTCACCCTAACTTCCTCCTCCTTTAGTTTATACACTTTTACCTCTCTCTTACTTGCTGTTGCCATTTTCTTTTTGGCCCATCTACCTTTTACTCTAACTGTAGCTACAACCAAATAATGATCTGATATATCCGTTGCCCCTCTATAAACATGTACATCCTGAAGCCTACTCATCAACCTTTTATCCACCAATACATAATCCAACAAGCTACTTTCCTTACGTGCTATATCATACCTTGTATATTTATTTATCCTCTTTTTCATAAAATATGTATTACTTATTACCAAACCTCTTTCTACACATAGCTCAATTAATGGTTCCCCATTTACATTTACCCCTGGCACCCCAAATTTACCTACTACTCCATCCACAACATTTTTACCCACTTTAGCATTAAGATCCCCAACCACAATTACTCTCTCACTTGGTTCAAAACTCCCCACACACTCACTCAACATTTCCCAAAATCTCTCTCTCTCCTCTACACTTCTCTCTTCTCCAGGTGCATAAACACTTACTATAACCCATTTTTCACATCCAACCTTTATTTTACTCCACATAATCCTTGAATTTATACATTTATATTCCTTCTTTACCTGCCATAACTGATTATTCAACATTATTGCCACTCCTTCTTTAGCTCTAACTCTATTTGAAACCCCTGATCTAATCCCATTTATTTCTCCCCACTGAAACTCTCCTACCCCCTTCAGCTTTGTCTCACTTAAAGCCAGGACATCCAGCTTCTTTTCATTCATAACATCTACAATCATCTCTTATCATTCGCACAACATCCACGCACATTCAAACATCCCACTTTGACGGTCTTCTTCTTCTTTTTAGTAAGCTATATAGGAAAAGGGGTTACTAGCCCATTGTTCCCGGCATTTTAGTTGACTTTTACAACACGCATGGCTTACGGAGGAAAGATTCTTATTCCACTTCCCCATGGATATGAAAGGGAAAAGCAATAAAAACAAGAACTATTAAGATAAAATCAAAGAAAACTCAGATGAGTGTGTATACATAAACGTGTACATGTTTGCGTAGTGTGACCTAAGTGTAAGTAGAAGTAGCAAGACGTACCTGAAATCTTGCATGTTTATGAGACAGAAAAAAGACACCAGCAATCCTACCATCATGTAAAACAGTTTCAGGTTTCTGTTTCACAGTCACCTGGCAGGATGGTAGTACCTCCCTGGGTGGTTGCTGTCTACCAACCTACTACCTATAATATATATATATATATATATATATATATATATATATACTCTAAGAAATAAACATTTATGAGTGTATATACCCTGTGAAGTACATATTTTTCGGAGTATATACTCTGAAATATATACATCTCTCAGTGTATATACCCTGAGGGATACACACCTCTTGGTGTCCTCACTCTGAGAACTACACATGTTTGTTTATACCCTGGAATATATTCATCTCTGTGTATATACTTTGGGAGGTACACACCTCTCTGTATATCTTCCCTGAGATATATACATCTTTCGGCGTATGTACTCGGAGGGATACACATCACTGGGTGTATATACTCTTGAAGGTCACTGTACTTGTGGTTCACCAGACTGGTGATATGAAGTTTACTGTACTGGTAACTTAAGTTTACTATACTGGTGACTTGAATTTCTCTATATGTGGGAGCTGAGAGACTACAGATTGTGCCCAACATGTGGTAGAAAGGTTACGTGGTGCAGAGTAAATATTTATTAAAGGCGACGTTTCTCTCTGTGTAGTGCGAAACATCTACTATAATGAAGGTTTTTCTCTGCACCATGTGTCATCCTGTCATAAATGTTGGACCTTCAAACCTAGCAGGGAATTAGAGTGAGCCCATTTCTCAACTATTTTAATGGGCCAATTTTGGTCTATTATCCCGTTGACCTTGCCCACGTGATCGACTTTCTGGTATAATGTCTAATTATATAAATTACAATACATGTCAGTGTTGTTATGGTTGTGTAGCTTGACCCCTGATGTGCTATTCTAATCTGTGTTGTCGTTGTTGTTGTTGCAGGTGTGGATGAAGGCTACCGTGATGAGGGTGTTGGTCATTACTCTGGGCAGGTCGTCTGGGCTTCGCCGAAGCGAGCCGGATAGCAACTCGAATCCCACCATAGAACGTTCCAAAACCAAGGTGGACTCCCGTAGTTTCATCGGCGAGCCGCAGACGCTGAGATTGGAGTCTCCAGAGCCGGGAGTCCTCAGGAGGGCCGTGGTGAAGAGTGCCAGCGTTAAGTACTGCCAGGAGTATTCAAAAAGCGGAGCTGATTCGAAATCGAGGGAGTCGATCCGGGCACTGATTCCCGCAGAGCAGAATGAAGCCAAGTCAGCCAGGGTGACGAGAATTCCCAGAGAGACCATGGCCGGTCATCGCAATAAGCTGGTGAGGAATTCGTCCATCAGCAAATGGAGAGCTAAGTTTAGGCGTCCACCTCTGTCCTCGGAGACCGCACGAGACACGGACACGGAGCAGTTACTTGAAGCGGAGGAAAAGGTCAAGCCACGTCGCAAAACAGAGAGCAAATTCGGTCGAGATGCAAATTTGCTAAAGTGCAAATTGCGTAGCCGGGTTTCGGAACCTTCAAATGGCTGTAGCAGCAGCAATATCAGTAAAAATAAAAGCATTATCAGTGTGACGAAGAACAAAAGTCACGGGAAAGATGACGGTAGCAACGGCAGTAAGAACCGGTCTGCTATCAGGGAGGAGGTAGCGGGCTGCATGTCTCAAGTCCAGAGTAGCGAGATCTGCGATGAGTGGTCCAGCGTACCCAGGAGTGTGACACTCCGCACAGCTCAGCTCAGGGCACACCTCCTTCCCAGGGTGAGCCACAGCACTCAGAGAGACAAGGAGACTCCCTATTATCTCCACAGGGGAAGTGTCCAGGTGACCACCAGTCCTCAGAGACCTGGTGGCGGCCTAGAGTCGGCGTGTAATCAACGCTCGTACTCAGTGGGACGTCCCATGTCCTCTGCAGAAGGACACATGGGTTCATGGCCCCGGCCTTCAAGAATCAATGGTGTCCAGGCTACGCAAAGCGGTCACATGAGGGTACCACAGCTGTGCCCCCGGGCAGTGAGTGTGCCCAGTCCACCAAGTGACCTTGGCGGGTCACACACACCCGGCGGATCTTACTCTCATTTCGGCACATTCCCACGTAGAAGACCCTCCCAAAAAGGTAAGTCATTGGTGCAATTTTTATACTCAACCTTTGTAACGTGCTGAGATAGTTTATGGCATGCTGGTTATTTACAGCGACCGCCCGCCACTAGTGTTGTAACCACTGCTTAACAAACTTCGTAAAGTGACGAGTGTCCAGCAGATACATTGTGTTGCAGGAGTATACTCTAAGATTGGTAACATTCTTCAACAGGGGTAACATTCTTAACCCGGGGTAACATTCTTCACCCAGGGTAACATTCTTCACCCAGGGTAACATTCTTTACCAGGGGTAACATTCTTCACCCGGAGTAGCATTTTTCACCCGGGGTAACATTCTTCACCTGGTGTAACATTCTTCACCCGGGGTAACATTCTTCACCTGGGGTAACATTCTTCACCCGGGGTAATATTCTTCACCCGGGGTAACATTCTTCACCCGGGGTAACATTCTTCACCCGGGGTAACATTCTTCACCCGGGTAACATGAACTCTACTTTAAAAGCATGTAAATAGTCTATTAGATAGCACATCTGAGAGGTGTCCCCAGGGATGAGGGACGAGCTTCTTGCACCGCTGCTGTTCTGTGACTGGTTCGCAGGTGTTGTACCCGACTGTCAAGCTTAAAGGTGTTGTATGCAGGTATCTTATTCACAGGTGTTATATGCAGTTATGTTCACAGATGTTATATGCGTCTATCGCGTTCACAGGTGTTATATACGACTATCAAGTTCACAGGTGTGGAATGCAGTTATAATGTTCACAGGTGTTATATGCAGCTATAATGTTAACAGGTGTTAAATGCAGTTATAATGTTCAAGGGTGTTATATGCAGTTATCATGTTCACAGGTGTTATATGCAGCTATCATGTTCACAGGTATTATATGCAGCTATTATGTTCACAGGTGTTATATGCAGCTATCATGTTCACAGGTGTTATATACAATACCCTTGATCATTATTTTATCAGTTATTATTGCATTGCAATTCATGAAACACTAAACCTGTATGGGTTATTCAGCGAAAGACGGTGTGGAGGTTGGATCATCGTTGTGTGAGGTTACAGGGATGGTGTGGAGGTTGGATCATCCTTGTGTGAGGTTACAGGGATGGTGTGGAGATTGGATCATCGTTGTGTGAGGTTACAGGGATGGTGTGGAGGCTGGATCCTTGTGTGAGGTTACAGGGATGGTGTGGAGGCTGGATCATCGTTGTGTGAGGTTACAGGGATGGTGTGGAGGCTGGATCCTTGTGTGAGGTTACAGGGATAATGTGGAGGCTGGATCATCGTTGTGTGAGGTTACAGGGACGGTGTGGAGGTTGGATCATCCTTGTGTGAGGTTACAGGGACGGTGTGGAGGTTGGATCATCAGTGTGTGAGGTTACAGGGATTGTGTGGAGGTTGGATCATCCTTGTGTGAGGTTACAGGGACGGTGTGGAGGCTGGATCATCCTTGTATGAGGTTACAGGGACGGTATGGAGATTGGATCATCAGTGTATGGGGTTACAGGGACGGTGTGGAGGTTGGATCATCAGTGTGTGAGGTTACAGGGATGGTGTGGAGGTTGGATCATCAGTGTGTGAGGTTACAGGGACGGTATGGACGCTGGATCATCCTTGAGTGAGGTTACAGGGACGGTGAGGTTCATCAGTGTGTGAGGTTACATGGACGGTGTGGAGGTTGGATCATCAGTGTGTGAGGTTACATGGATGGTGTGGAGGTTGGATCATCGTTGTGTGAGGTTACAGGGACGGTGTGGAGGTTGGATCATCAGTGTGTGAGGTTACAGGGATGGTGTGGAGGTTGGATCATCAGTGTGTGAGGTTACAGGGACGGTGTGGAGGTTGGATCATCAGTGTGTGAGGTTACAGGGATGGTGTGGAGGTTGGATCTTCAGTGTTTGAGGTTACAGGGATGGTGTGGAGGTTGGATCATCAGTGTATGAGGTTACTGGGATGGTGTGGAGGCTGGATCATCAGTGTGTGATGTTACAGGGATGGTGTAGAGGTTGGATCATCAGTGTGTGAGGTTACAGGGACGGTGTGGAGGCTGGATCACCCTTGTGTGAGGTTACAGGGACGGTGTGGAGGCTGGATCACCCTTGTGTGAGGTTACAGGGACGGTGTGGAGGCTGGATCACCCTTATGTGAGGTTACAGGGACGGTGTGGAGGCTGGATCACCCTTGTGTGAGGTTACAGGGACGGTGTGGAGGCTGGATCACCCTTGTGTGAGGTTACAGGGACGGTGTGGAGGCTGGATCACCCTTGTGTGAGGTTACAGGGACGGTGTGGAGGCTGGATCACCCTTGTGTGAGGTTACAGGGACGGTGTGGAGGCTGGATCACCCTTGTGTGAGGTTACAGGGACGGTGTGGAGGCTGGATCACCCTTGTGTGATGTTACAGGGACGGTGTGGAGGCTGGATCACCCTTGTGTGATGTTACAGGGATGGTGTGGAGGCTGGGTCACCCTTGTGTGAGGTTACAGGGACGGTGTGGAGGCTGGATCACCCTTGTGTGAGGTTACAGGGACGGTGTGGAGGCTGGATCACCCTTGTGTGAGGTTATAGGGATGGTGTGGAGGCTGGATCACCCTTGTGTGAGGTTACAGGGACGGTGTGGAGGCTGGATCACCCTTGTGTGAGGTTACAGGGACGGTGTGGAGGCTGGATCACCCTTGTGTGAGGTTACAGGGACGGTGTGGAGGCTGGATCACCCTTGTGTGAGGTAACAGGGACGGTGTGGAGGCTGGATCACCCTTGTGTGAGGTAACAGGGACGGTGTGGAGGCTGGATCACCCTTGTGTGAGGTTACAGGGACGGTGTGGAGGCTGGATCACCCTTGTCGTCCTCTACTAAATTATCACTGCATTATTCAACAACAGTCACTGTGTATAAAAACTAAAGTTCTGGTATAACTTGTGAAATGCCTGAACAAAACTCAAGCAAGAGGATTAAACAGTGGAAATAAATGGTATAAAATACCGACACAATGGAAAAAATATACACTTTATCAAGTCACAAACAGATCTGTTTTGTGACTTGATAAAGCCCTCTGCGTGGGCGAAACGTTGTCAATAAAGGATCACATTATACTGCTTAAGTGTTTATTTTTCCAGGATTAAACAAAAGATAATTCAGAGAATATTGTGAATTGTTTGTTAGATTAGCAATATGGTGACGTCTTCACTGTGACGTCTTCACTGTGACGTCTTCATTGTGACGTCTTCACTGTGACGTCTTCACTGTGACGTCTTCACTGTGAGGCGCGCTGGCTTTCTAGACGACAGGTCCTCACTAGTTTTTGGATACTGAAAAAAATAGTGTTCATAATTTCCTAGAAGTGTAGAAAGAGATATTTTTATTTGATAACAAATGGCTATTTGATTTATCACTTTTAGTTGACGTTACCAGCCATCTAAGTCATGTAAATGTGAAACTGCCGGGCAACAACAAATGCTTCCCAGCTTAGTAAATGATGTCAAGATAAAGTTAAAATTGTTTACCTCTCAGAAAATGAGGATTTGTGCCAATTTCCACACTTTAAAAAGAACAGAGTGAATGTGCTGAAGATAATGGCAGTTTTTACAAAATATTTTGAAAAAAAAAAAGATTATTGCAAGTCATTTGAAAGTCGTTTTAGTGATTTTGCTAAAGCAGAAGACTGCGTACTGCCATTAATAAACCCAGTGACATACAAGTGGAACTTATTGATATGAGAGCAGATTCGCTATTGTAAATTAAATCTCATGACCTTCCATCAGTCCAAATTGGTTCTGACATAATTCTTGGCGATCGTTACCCTCTGAACATTTTCCAGAACTACGAAAAATTGCCCGAGTTTTATTTGTCGTTTTGGAACAACGAGCAGATAAGAACGAGAATTTTCATCCATAAAACTTATTAAAAACAAACTGAGGTAACTAATTTAACTCTCAGAATGATGTTTCTTACAAACAAACCGATGTTTCTTACGAACAGAATGATATATCTTACATAATGATGCCTCTTACAAACAGAATGATGCATCTTACAAACAGAATGATGCGTCTTACAAACAGAATGATGCATCTTACAAACAGAATGATGCGTCTTACAAACAGAATGATGCCTCTTACAAACAGAATGATGCATCTTACAAACAGAATGATGTATCTTACAAACAGAATGATGTATCTTACAAACAGAATGATGTATCTTACAAACAGAATGATGTGTCTTACAAACAGAATGATGTCTCTTACAAACAGAATGATGCCTCTTACAAACAGAATGATGTCTCTTACAAACAGAATGATGTCTTACAAACAGAATGATGTATCTTACAAACAGAATGATGTATCTTACAAACAGAATGATGCCTCTTACAAACAGAATGATGTATCTTACAAACAGAATGATGCTGTATCTTACAAACAGAATGATGTATCTTACAAACAGAATGATGTATCTTACAAACAGAATGATGTGTCTTACAAACAGAATGATGCCTCTTACAAACAGAATGATGCCTTTTACAAACAGAATGATGTATCTTACAAACAGAATGATGTATCTTACAAACAGAATGATGTGTCTTACAAACAGAATGATGTCTTACAAACAGAATGATGTGTCTTACATACAGAATGATGTCTCTTACAAACAGAATGATGTATCTTACAAACAGAATGATGTATCTTACAAACAGAATGATGTGTCTTACAAACAGAATGATGTATCTTACAAACAGAATGATGTATCTTGCATACAGAATGATGTCTCTTACAAACAGAATGATGTATCTTACAAACAGAATGATGTATCTTACAAACAGAATGATGTCTCTTACAAACAGTTGGGTTATAGATGCAAATTTGTAATATTTAGTAGTAAGAAGGCAAATAACTGTTGACGTTTTTAAAGACATGAAGACTAGTGCTCGCACTCAGAGTACTCTTAATGAAGACTAGTGTCTCGCATTGACTTGCTGGCCACCTGGCCAAGCACTGGCCAAACACCTGGCCCTGCATTCTAGCCATCACTAGTACAGCCCTCAAACTCAAAGGATTTGCTAAGTCACATCTTTAACATCAGCACGAGGAACAATTATGTGTTTTGTTGTGGCGTGTGTGTGTCACAGGTGTGTGTCACAGGTGTGTGTCACAGGTGTGTGTCACAGGTGTGTGTCACAGGTGTGTGTCACAGGTGTGTGTCACAGGTGTGTGTCACAGGTGTGTGTCACAGGTGTGTGTCACAGGTGTGTGTCACAGGTTTGTGTCACAGGTGTGTGTCACATGTGCGTCACAGATGAGTGTCATATATAGGTGTGTGCCATTGGTATATGTCATAGTGTCACGTGTGTCACTAGTGTGTTATAGTTGTGTCACAGGTGAGTGTCATATATGTGTGTCACTAGTGTGTGTGTTACAGTTGTATCACAGGTGTGTCCCATATGTGCCACAGGTGTGTGTTACAGTTGTGGTATAGGTGTGTCACAATGTTTCACAAGTGTTTCATAGGTTAGATTAGATTGGTTAGGTCAGGTTAGGTCAGGTTAGGTCAGGTTAGGTCAGGTTAGGTCAGGTCAGGTTAGGTCGGTTACGTTTTCAGGAAACAGGACAAGTGTTTCCTGGGTCTTATCATGATGACCCAGCTGGAACTTTGTCATCTGACAGGGCCTTCCAGTGGCTACCGTCTACCTTTAAAATTATGATTATAATTGTAACCATTAGGAATTATCCTTGCTGGAGTTGTCATCAGTACACCAACCTTGAAGGAGTATTTGAGGTGGTCAGTCCCTTCTGGCTGAGGGACTGACCACCTCAAGAACGCCTTCAAGGTTGATGGATAGATCAATCATCTTTACCTCGCCACTACTGCTGCTGCCTCCAATTATTCTCCTCTATATTTGACTGAAGAAGAATACTACGTAGGCGAAACGTTTCAACAATAAAGATACCTAATTGTTGCTCATGTGTCTTACTCATTGACACAAGTGTGTTAAGCTTAGGAGTGTCAGTTCTGGCAGCTTGTGTGCACCTCTGATATAATTTTGATGAGCTTCCAGAGTGATAGGCACCTTTGGTAATGGTCTTAGTTACCTAGGGTGATGATCATAGTTACCCATGGTAATGGTCTTAGTTACCTAGGGTGATGATCATAGTTACCTATGGTAATGGTACAGCTGTGTACAACTGGCACCATGGTGCAGGCACCAGCACACTGACACTGGGACCATGGAGCGAGCACCAGCACACTGGCACTGGGAGCATGTGGCACCGAAATGGCACTGGGAGTGCAGGCACCACACACTGGCACTGGACCATGGTGCAGGCACCAGCACACTGGCACTGGAACCATGGTGCAGGCACCAGCACACTGGCACTGAAACATGGAGCAGGCACCACACATGGCATGGACATGGTGCAGCACCAGCACACTGGCACTGGGACCATGGTGCAGGCACCAGCACACTGGCACTGGGACCATGGTGCAGGCACCAGCACACTGGCACTGAGACCATAGTGCAGGCACCAGCACACTGGCAGAGGGACCATGGTGCAGGCACCAGCACACTGGCACTGGGACCATGGAGCAGGCACCAGCACACTGGCTGGCCATGGTGCAGCACCAGACTGGCTGGGACCAGATGCAGGCACCACACCTGGCACTGGGACCATGGTACAGGCACCAGCACTCTGGCACTGGGACCATGGTGCAGGCACCAACACACTGGCACTGGGACCATGGTGCAGGCACCAGCACACTGGCACTGGGACCATGGTGCAGGCACCAGCACACTGGCACTGGGACCATGGTGCAGGCACCAGCACACTGGCACTGGGACCATGGTGCAGGCACCAGCACACTGGCACTGGGACCATGGTGCAGGCAACCAGGCACTGACTGGCACTGGGACCATGGTCGGAAGAACTGAATGCTTAGGTGAGCCAGAGTTATCTGAAATGGGCTGGTGAGAGGCTGAGGAGATCGTGAGTGATATTGTGAGTGATGGCTGTAGTGATGATGTGGCTGTAGTGATGATGTGGCTGTAGTGATGATGTGGCTGTAGTGATGATGTGGCTGTAGTGATGATGTGGCTGTAGTGATGATGTGGCTGTAGTGATGATGTGGCTGTAGTGATGATGTGGCTGTAGTGATGATGTGATGGTAGTGATGATGGCTGCAGTGATGTGATGGTAGTGATGATGGGTGATGTGGTGGTAGTGATGATGTGGCGGTAGTGATAATGGTGATGTGGTAGTAGTGATGATGTGGCGGTAGTGATGATGGTGGTGATGTGGTGGTAGTGATGATGGTGATGTGGTGGTAGTGATGTGGTGGAAGTGATGGTGATGTGGTGGTAGTGTTGATGCTGGTGGTGATGTAGCTGTGAGTGATGATGAGGTAGTGATGTAGCATATATGTGATTAGTGAGTATCTGTCGTAGCTTAATTGCTAAGTGATCTAGCGAGTCAGTGATTCGCGGATGAAGCCACTGTTGTGTGTATGATGTCCAGTACTTGCTGGTGCACTGTCTTTCCTAGGCTTTGTGGTAGTGCCAGTTTCTTTGCCTTCAGGGCATGATCGTATTTCTCTTTCTTCTGGCATGATAAATCTGGCTGTCTTTTAGCATGATAAATCTGGCTGTCTTTTAGCATGATAAATCTGGCTGTCTTTTAGTGATAAATCTGGCTGTCTTTTAGCATGATAAATCTGCTTCTTTAGCATGATAAATCTGGCTGTCTTTTAGCATGATAAATCTGGCTGTCTTTGCATGATAAATCTGGCTGTCTTTTAGCATGATAAATCTGGCTGTCTTTTAGCATGATAAATCTGGCTGTCTTTTAGCATGATAAATCTGGCTGTCTTTTAGCATGATAAATCTGGCTGTCTTCTTCCATGATAAATTGCTGTCTTAGATGATAAACTGGCTGTCTTTCATGATAAATCTCTTTAGAGGTCAATGAAGCTCTTCTGGTAAATGACCTTACTGAGTCACTGAACTTCTGGAGGTCACTGAACCTCACTGGAGGGTCACTGAACCTCACTGGAGGGTCACTGAAGCCTATGTTGGTCACTGAACCTTACTGGAGGGTCACTGAACCTCACTGGAGGGTCACTGAACACTGAGGGTCTAACCATGGAGGTCAGACCTACTGGGTACTGAAGCCTATGTTGGTCACTGAACCTTACTGGAGGGTCACTGACGACACTTCAGTGGTTGGTGAGTGTCAGTGGGAGTGCAGGGGATGGTATGGGTGGGGGTGAGGCTTCAAGGGAATGTCTAGAGGGGTGGGGAGGAGGATGGGAAGAATGCAAGGTTAAGGGGTGGGGATGGGGGATGGGGAGGGGAGGAAGGGAGTGTGGGGTGAATGGGGACGGGGTGTGGGAGCCCACGGCGATGAATGAAGAGAGTGACTTGTTGGAGGGGTGATAGAGAGGGTGGGGGAGGGTTGTGCCAGGGGGGGGGAGGAATAAGGGTGTGGAAGTGATGAGGGTTGGGAGGAGATGAGGGTGGGGAGGTAATGAGGGTGGAGAGGGATGAGGGTGGGGAGAGATGAGGGTGGGGAGATGAGGGTGGGGAGGAGATGAGGGTGGGGAGGAGATGAGGGTGGGGAGGAGATGAGGGTGGGGAGGAGATGAGGGTGGGGAGGAGATGAGGGTGGGAGGAGATGAGGGTGTGGAGGAGATGAGGGTGGGGAGGAGATGAGGGTGGGGAGGAGATGAGGGTGGGGAGGAAATAGGGTGGGAGGAGATGAGGTGTAGAGGAGACGAGTGGGAGGTGTGAAGGTGGGGAAGTGGGAGATGAGGGTGGGAGGGAATGAGGGTGGAGAGATGAGGGTGGAGATTGATGAGGGTGGTAAGGTGATGAGGGTGGGGAGGTGATGAGGGTGGGGATGAGGTGGGTGATGAGGGTGGGGAATGAGGGGGGAGATGAGGGGGGAGGAATGAGGGTGTAGAGATGAGGGTGGAGAGTGATGAGGTGTAAGTGAGGTGGGAGTGATGAGGAGATGATGAGGGTGGGGAGGTGATGAGGGGGGAGAAGAGTGAGGGATGGGGGAGGTGATGAGGGTTTAGAGGGAATGAGGGTGGAGAGATGAGAGTGGGGAGGGAATGAGGGTGTAGAGATGAGGGTGGAGAAGTGATGAGGGTGGTAAGGTGATTAGAGAGGGGAGGTGATGAGGGAGATGAGAGTGAGGAGGTGATGAGGGTGGGGAGGTGATGAGGGTGGGGAGGGAATGAGGGTGGAGAGATGAGGGAGGGGAGGTGATGAGGCTGGGGAGGTGGTGAGGGTGGGGAGAGGGGGAGCCACCGTGTATCTAGCTATCCAGTGTAGCTAGGCGTCCAGTGTAGCTAGGCGTCCAGTGTAGCTAGGCATCCAGTGTAGCTAGGCGTCCAGTGTAGCTAGGCGTCCAGTGTAGCTAGGTGTCCAGTGTAGCTAGGAGGCCAGTGTAGCTAGGTGTCCAGTGTAGCTAGGAGTCCAGTGTAGCTAGGTGTCCAGTGTAGCTAGGTGTCCAGTGTAGCTAGGAGTCCAGTGTAGCTAGGAGTCCAGTGTAGCTAGGAGTCCAGTGTAGCTAGGCGTCCAGTGTAGCTAGGGTCCAGTGTAGCTAGGAGTCCAGTGTAGCTAGGAGTCCAGTGTAGCTAGGAGTCCAGTGTAGCTAGGATCAGTGTAGCTAGGTGTCCAGTGTAGCTAGGAGTCCAGTGTAGCTAGGAGTCAGTGTAGCTGGAGTGTACTAGTTCCAGTGTAGCTAGCAGTGTTAGTCATGTACAGAGTTTATAGGTAGAAATTTGCTGAAGCAGTAGTGTAGCTAGTGAGTAAGTTATGTTAGAGTTGAGTGAAAGTCTATGTTAGCAGTTTGAGGAAATTCCTATGTTAGCTTAGGAAGTCTAGTTAGCTAAGTGAGGCATGAGCAGTGTCAGTTAGAGGTGTCAGTGTAGCTAGGTTCCTGTACAGGTTTTATAGGTAAAAAAGTTTGTTTTAAGAAGTTCGAGTGAGAGTTGAGTTAAGTTCTATGTTAAGAAGTTTGAGTGAAAGTTCTAGTAAGTTTGAGGAAAGTTCATGTTAAAGTTGAGCTTGAAGTTCTAGTGTTAAGAATTAGTAGAAGTCAGTGAGTTCTGAGATAAGTTCATGAGTTGGGAATTCATGTATACAAGCTGAGCTGAGAGACTAGAGTGTCTATGTCATGAAGTTGAGGAGACTTCAGTAGTGCAGCCTGAGCTGAAGTTCTATGTGTAGCCTGAGCTGGGAGACTTCAGTGTGTTAGCCTGAGCTGGGAATCAGTAGGACCTAGCTGGGAGTCTCAGTAATGCAGCCTGAGCTGGGAGATCATTATACTAGGCTGAAACAGTGTGCAGCCTGAGCTGGGAGACTTCAGTAGTGCCAGCCTGAGCTGGGAGACTTCAGTAGTGCCAGCCTGAGCTGGGAGACTTCAGTAGTGCTCAGCCTGAGCTGGGAGACTTCAGTAGTGCCAGCCTGAGCTGGGAGACTTCAGTAGTGCCAGCCTGAGCTGGGAGACTTCAGTAGTGCCAGCCTGAGCTGGGAGACTTCAGTAGTGCCAGCCTGAGCTGGGAGACTTCAGTAGTGCCAGCCTGAGCTGGGAGACTTCAGTAGTGCCAGCCTGAGCTGGGAGACTTCAGTAGTGCCAGCCTGAGCTGGGAGACTTCAGTAGTGCCAGCCTGAGCTGGGAGACTTCAGTAGTGCCAGCCTGAGCTGGGAGACTTCAGTAGTGCCAGCCTGAGCTGGGAGACTTCAGTAGTGCCAGCCTGAGCTGGGAGACTTCAGTAGTGCCAGCCTGAGCTGGGAGACTTCAGTAGTGCCAGCCTGAGCTGGGAGACTTCAGTAGTGTCAGCCTGAGCTGGGAGACTTCAGTAGTGTCATCCTGAGCTGGGAGACTTCAGTAGTGCCATCCTGAGCTGGGAGACTTCAGTAGTGCTAGCCTGAGCTGGGAGACTTCAGTAGTGCCAGCCTGAGCTGGGAGACTTCAGTAGTGTCAGCCTGAACTGGGAGACTTCAGTAGTGCCATCCTGAGCTGGGAGACTTCAGTAGTGCCAGCCTGAGCTGGGAGACTTCAGTAGTGCCAGCCTGAGCTGGGAGACTTCAGTAGTGCCAGCCTGAGCTGGGAGACTTCAGTAGTGTCAGCCTGAGCTGGGAGACTTCAGTAGTGAGATCCTGAGCTGGGAGACTTCAGTAGTGTCAGCCTGAGCCGAGACTTCAGTAAGGCAATGAGGACATCTTCAAGGTTCAACTTCTACGGGATCATCTTGGGTTTCATACCGTCATAGGGAAGGGATGGTGGGGAAGGGATGGTGAGGGAAGGCGTACTGCTATGGTGCCTTTAAGTCTAGTCGGAGAATGTGGTAGATCCTGGAAAATTTAGAATTATTATGTACAATTATGTCCTAAGTCACACATTCTATACCCTCATCAATTCATTTTGGGGAGTAATTTGTACATGTATTTAAAATAAGAGCCTTTCAAGGATATGTTTGTTTTATTTTCGGTCAAGCGAATTAGAGGAGTGACATTGCCTTTTTGTCCTTCTTACGTCTGCAGAATACCAGTTTCGTCATCAGTAACCATAGCAGGTTCAGGGTTGTTGCAGGAGTCACCATGCACATGCTATGATAATTTTTTAGGTTTTTGATGGTACTTCTTCATTATCAGACGCCTTTCTAGGATGTCCTTGCTAAGATCGTGGTATCTCAAAACCTGGAGGTGGACGTGTAAATTGTGGTCGCGGCTGCCGACGTGATTACACTCTGTTACTCTTGGCCATCATTACTATATATATCTGACACACCTCAGAGTAATGAGTGTCTCCTGCCTACTGCCTACATAAAGTAAGCCAAAGAAACCGAATTCAAACATCACCAGTCTGACATTCTGATGGTGGTTGTCAATACTTGTACATCTGTGGACTTCTTCGGCTGTCTTATGTCTTTGCATGACTGTATGTTGCTGAGGTGGTGTTGCAGCCAGTACAAGTATGAGTGAATAACATGTGTTTTCGAATCACTAAAGGCACCTTGCCGTAACTTTCCTTCATGTTATTTATTTGTTCTGCCTTTGAGAGTCTGCTTACCTTCCTGAAGAAGACGTTATCCATGAAAGTAACCCCATGATAAAGCAACATGATGAACACCTCAGTGTCTTCTGCAAAAATAGAAACGGGTTATTCATTCCTGGAAAAATTCAATGTTATTGACACGATTGGTGTGACAGCATCTCCTTAGTAGTATCTTCTTTCAAAAGATCAGCTGAGACTCACACTGTCGACGCTTGAGTTCGTGGTCCTTAACTGAGAGCCTTCCATATCTGACAAAAATAATGCAGCACATACCATATTTACTTCCAAGAAAGGAACGGTACTGCTTCAGAACTTGTGTTTGTTGCGTTCTCTTTCCATCTTATGTAGTACAACAGCCAGAGATCATCAATCCCAAGTGTTCTCTGTTGCAACTGTGATGAGGCTTGTCAAGTCTGGATTTTTCTCGCCGGTTCAGACTTGCATATCGTTATCATAAAATGATCCTTAAAGAGAGGCAGGAATTAATTTAAATCACTTGTTTGCCTGCCTTTATTTCCGGTTTCAGGTCATTGAGTGTACACACCACCTGACCTCGTGTGATGGTTACAACACTCACAGGTTTAGTGTTTATACTGTACCGTATCTCAAGGTCCACCTTCTCAATTTCATCACAATTGATACAATCACCTTCAGCAGTTGTCAAACCACTAGTCAGAACTCGAAGTTCAGGAAATCCATTATCAAATAAATTGTGCATCTGCAACCAGTCCATATTTTTTTTATATATCTCATATCCCGCTCCCGTCTTGCTAGCTCAGATTCCTTAAGCAGAGAGCTGGTAGTGTATTGTTTGTTGTTTACATTTAAGGAGAACATCCAGGCCCTTTCTGTCAACTATTACTGTATTCTGATTTTCGAAATGTTCTTGACAAGTAACACAGTATTCCTCAGATAGGACATGAACATTAACATCAGCACCGACCTCACGCTTCCCTGCTCTTCACTGGAGGTATCCTGCACCGTCTAGATAAGTAGTAATTTCGGTGTGCAGGTTTGGGACCAATACCTTCAGTATCTTCTAGGTGCAGATTGTGATGTATCTTTCTCGCCTACTTTTAAAGGAGTATAGTTCCAGTGACTTCAAGCACTCCCAGTAATTTAGGTGCTTGATTGAGTTAATACGAGTTGTGAAGGTTCACTGTACATTTTCCAGCTAAGCAATTCCGCCTGCCTTGAAGGGGACCGTTAGTACATAACAGTATTCCAGCCTAGTGAGAACGAGTGACCTGGTATCCCTTATTTTGAAGGTTTTAGTTATTCAATTTATCATTTATCTTGCTGTTGCAATAATAGTGTTGTTGTGGTCTTTGAACTTGAGATCTTCTGTCATTATAACTTCCAGGTCTCTCATATTTGACTTACGTTCTATTGTGGTTTGAATTTGTCTTGTAATCTGATCTTGTTTTTATTTTCTCTATTCTTTCACGGCGCAATGACTGAAATTTCACATAGAACAACACACTGCTGTCACTGAAAGACTTGCTTTATATCAGCTTGGAGTCCCGCCCTGTCTTCTATGGACGCCACTTTCATATAGGTTCTAGTATCGTCTGCAGAGGATGATACAGTGCTATGATTGACATCCCTCTCCATGTCAGAAATGAGAATGAGGAAGAGGAGTGGGGCGAGTACCATGCCTTGGGGGACACAACTTTTTTACTGTTGCAGACCCTAATTTCACTCCGTTTACTATTACTTTTTGGGTTCTATTTATGAGGAAGTTGAAAATTTATCTACCCAGTTTTTCCAGTTATTTATTTTGCGCGCATTTTGTGTGCAATAACTCCATGGTCGCACTTGTCTAAGGCTTTTGAAAAGTCATTGTATTCTACACCTGCATTTTGTCTGTCTGCAAGAGCATCTAAGACCATGTAATTTTCTAGCAGTTTCGAAAGGCAGGAGCGACCTGTTCTGAACCCATGTTGACCTGGATTGTGCACTGTTGCGATTCCACGTGATTGGTAATCCTACAATATCAAAGATCTTGATAATGTGGGATGTTTTGGCTATTGGTCTGTGGTTTATACCATTGCTTTCCTACCACCTTTGTGGAGTGGGACATCAGCGGCTTTTAATGACTGTGGGATGACTTCAGTGCCTAGGCTTCTCCATAGAATATTTAAGGTAGGTGATAGGGGTTTCTTGCAATTTTTATGAATATCCACCTGTGGTGGAGTGATGGGCATACAATCAATGGCTTCTTCGAAGTCAAGTGGGATTAGAGTTATATAAGAGATTAGGGAAATGTCTGCAGTATTTTGTGTCTCATGAAAAACTTATCTAGGTTGTCAATCTTAAGGTCGATTAGTGACTCACTGAATACTGAGTCGTACTGTGACCTAAGCATTTTACTCATCTAATCTAATTTTACTCCATCTAATCTAATCAAAGGCCCGATACTAGATGTTGTTTTTGACTTAGATTTTGCATGAGAGAAGAAGAATTTTGGATGTATCTTAATTTCATGTATGGCTTTTAGCTGGCTCTGTCTCCTGGACTCTCTATGACGTATTCAATTTGAACACAGTGTTTCAAAATTCTCCAGCCAGTGTTACTTTCATTCTCAGTGGCTATAAGCGACTCTAGCATAAAGACCAACCCTCCAATTGTCTGGTTTTCCGGTCGCATTTGAGTGGATTATAACCAGGAATCCAAATTTCATTGTCAAAGTAACCTTTTGCGTGGGTTTCGTAAAGAAAGCGAACATTGTATTCGACTCGGTGAAGAGACCACCGATGAACACTATTTTGTTGTTGTTGCTAAGGTTTAAGACCATGAATGTTTGCAAAAATATAAATGTTATGTTTTTTGTTGACCTTAGGGCCTATTTGTTGGCTTCAATATCTGTGGTTCTGCTGAGCCGACCACCTGTTTCGTTTAGAGTCCTAGAGAGTTCCTATGTGATGGAATATTCATACCATTTCTTGCCATTGTTTTTTTCGCTCTCTGGTACTAAAAATTAATTACGTCCTATATGGTTACAATTTCTATATTCAGTTTTACGTTCATGTTGCCTTATGCGCCTCGTTCCCTTCACATGGAACGCTGGGCAGTTTGTATCACAGCAGTGTCTCTCCTTTGTCTCTCCTTTGCGCGGGTTATTTGTGTATTGTTAGTCACGTTATTATGCCTTTTTTTTCTCTCAAATATCAGTTTGACTCCTTTTTTTCAAGAGAGTGTGGAAATTCCTAGGGTGGTCATACTGACACGTGCCATTTCTTTTTCCAGTTGGTCATTATTTGCAATTTTCCCCCAGGTGTAGTGCCGACACACTTTGCTTTTTGATGGGCCTCTTTGATTGTAGCTGTGACTTTGGAGAGTCTGTAGACGAGTCTGTAGTGGAGTCTGTAATGTAATGGAGTCAGTTCACATCCCATTCACACACGTCACAGTGCCTAAATAAAGAGGTACTAGCATAACGAAGGGGGCCCCTACTCGTTATACTCTTAGCACCTGGTTCACTGGTCGGGAGGACATGCCTATATAGGTGTGTTACATACGCCGAATAAAATTTAACGTACTCTTAGTATGTCACCGTTGGGTTCCCTTATAATCACCCCTAATTCACTTGACCACGAAACAACATAGCCCTGAAATGTACTTATTTTAAACCCTTGCAAAAATATGTCTGATTCAGGATGTATTTCCTCACCAATGACACCAAAATTATTCCTATGGGAATTTGTTTTTCCGCGTTAGACGTGTTTTTTTGGCCTCTCCTACAGGACTGCACTGTGGTCTGATTGTGAAGGTGAGTGAGGTGGGTCTGGCTTAGTGCTTACTGCTTCTTCCTGCCAAGCGAGCACCACGTCCTCCACCTTATATAACCAAAGTGTTTTTTTCTGTCGTTCATGTGACAATGTTGTCCTTCCTTGCCCAAACTACCCTCCACACACACACACACACACATACACACACACACACACACACAGGAGCTATGAATCGACCCCTGCAACCACAAATAGGTGAGTACACACACACAAGAGATAGATACGATTAAGCTCTTGGAGAAGGGAAATAGTGGACCTAGTAGTGATCAGCTCCTGGAGGGGCCAGGAGCTGTGAATCGACCCCTGCAACCACAAATAGATGAGTGCAAATAGGTGAACACACACACACACACAAATAGGTGAGTACACGCACACGCGCGCGCGCACACACACACACAAACACATACCTGCAGGTTTACTCTTACTCTTGTGTATTGATCACCTCTACCCCAGTTTACTCTCCATAATACCAGTTCTTGGCACCAAATGGAGCACTGTCGACAATACAGAGGACGGGACACACGCTGCACACCAACCTAACATTGCCACAATAAAAAGCCTTGTCTGAATAAAAGGTTGTTGCGTATCTTGTTTTCCCTACCAGTTCTTGCAGACGCTACTGCTCCCAGGACTCTCGTTTCGTCGCTCTGTTAGGATGAGTTAGTTCAGTAGACACGTAATCTTGCTCCCCCGAGAGTCCTCTGGTGCTGTTTATTATGTTAGGTGGGTGGCTGGCGGGCGATGAGTCGGCAGGTCTAACAACAAGTTTCGATGGCGGCAGCTGAGACCCCTTACCTCACTACCTCTTCTCTCTCACACATGTTTTCTGCCCCCCTCTCTCTCTCTCTCTCTCTCTCTCTCTCTCTCTCTCTCTCTCTCTCTCTCTCTCTCTCTCTCTCTCTCTCTCTCTCTCTCTCTCTCTCTCTCTCTTCTCTCTCTCTCTCTCTCTCTCTCTCTCTCTCTCTCTCTCTCTCTCTCTCTCTCTCTCTCATCTGAACATCTAACTCTCTCTACATCATCTCTCCCTCAACTCCCCCTCACTTCACTCATACAACATACATCCCCTCCCTCAATACATACAGTCTCCAACATACAGCTCTCCAACATACAGCCTACATACAGCCAGGCATACAGCCCAACATCCACATCGTCCTAGTCCATAGCTCTCAACATAAAGTCCAACATACAGCCCAACATCAGCCCAACATCAGCCACATCATCATACAAAATCAACTCAAACAGCCACATCAGCCATCATGCATACAGTCCAACTACAGTCCGAATAGACATACAGACCAGACATACAGTCCAACATAAAGTCCAACATACAGCCCAACATACAGCCCAACATGCAGCCCAACATACAGCCTAGCATACAGCCAGGCATACAGCCCAACATGCAGCCCAACATACAGTCCAACATAAAGTCCAACATACAGCCCAACATGCAGCCCAACATGCAGCCCAACATACAGTCCAACATACAGTCCAACTACGCCCAACATACAGCCCAACATACAGCCCAACATACAGCCCAACATACAGTCCAACATACAGTCCAACATACAGCCCAACATACAGCCCAACATACAGTCCAACATACAGCCCAACATACAGCCCAACATGCAGCCCAACATACAGTCCAACATACAGCCCAACATACAGCCCAACATACAGCCCAACATACAGTCCAACATACAGACCAACATACAGCCCAACATACAGCCCAACATACAGCCAACATGAAACAGCCCAACATACAGCCAACATACAGCCCAACATACAGCCCAACATACAGTCCAACATACAGTCCAACATACAGCCCAACATACAGCCCAACATACAGTCCAACATACAGCCCAACATACAGTCCAACATACAGCCCAACATACAGTCCAACATACAGCCCAACATACAGCCCAACATACAGCCCAACATACAGCCCAACATACAAATATAACAAATTAATAATTTTGTGGATAAACATTACGTAAAAAGCTGAGGTCAACTTGGATCCATAGCTGGAAGATCATCTTGTCACTTCCATTAAATCGATATGAGAAAATCACAGAGTCATTGGAATAAAACCAAAACGCAGATGTTGTCAACATGGATCTCACTAACTCACTTGAAAAACACGACCAGAGTTATGTCCAATAAAATGAGGTCAAGAGGTATACCTAGAAAATTAGAAAAATAGTTATTCAATTATGTAACAAATATAACACCAAAAAAAAAATAGTATTAAACAAAATAAAAGTCCAGTCTCAGGAAAAGAAAGCAGCACCCGCAAGGTCCCTTCATAGTGCCTCTACTGTTTCTCTTCCTCATAGCACATATAGATAAAAATATTAGCCACAGTGTTATATTATCCTTTGTAGACAATACCAAACTAAGTATATAAAAATTGCGAGATGTCAACAATTCTTCCAGTGGGCGATGGAAATTATCTTGATCTTCAACGGTGACAAATTCATTTAGACAACACAATAAAGGATAAACTGCGAATACTCTAAATAAATGGCAGTGGGGATAATATTTTTTTTCATAAAAAAGAGCAATGATGCCATTGGTGACACTGTTCAAATCACTTCTGCTTTCTAATTTATAATAATGTCGTGTGTTTAAGGATCCTTTCAAGTCAGGAGAAATATAAAGGTCGTTTACTGCAAAGTGTTTAATACTGGGAACTCCTCAAAATACTTGACATTTGCTCTGTGGGGAAGAGAGAGAGAGATCTGATAAGTATATGAAAGATACTTGAGAACCTGTCCCAAATCTACGCACTCCCGTAACAACTTACTGAAGTGAGAGATATGAGAGTAAGTGTAAAATAGAAGCAGTGAATAGCAAAGGTACCATGGGTACACAAAGGCAACACAATATCAACATCCGTGGCCAAAGACTCTTCACCATATTACCAGCAGATATCAGACACATTGCCGGAACAAGTGTAATGACCTAGGACCAGGCCCTAGGCCAAGCCCTAGGCCAGGTCCTAGGCCAGGTCCCAGGCCAGGTCCCAGGCCAGGTCCCAGGCCAGGTCCTAGGTCAAGTCCACGATGCCGGTGTTAAGTTACAGGTAAAAACGCTCTGAACGCAAGTGGTATTCAGTCTGCGTATGCAGGTGGTATACAGTATACTGTTCGCACATGTACACACACATACGCAGGTATACACAGTGTGCACAGGTAATGTACACATGGTTTACGCAGATAATGTACACACGGTGTACGCAGGTGGTATGCACATGGTGTACCAAAAGAAAATATTGCATGTGTGGATGCCTCTCATAGCTAGCCAGTGTTTACCGAGGGAGCACGAGAAGCATGTCATTGGTTAATATAGAGCGTGCGTGCCATCTAACACACCTTGTAATCACCACGTCTCATTCATTATTTCCTTACAATAAAGTATCTTTTGCACACCAGCTCTAGGGAAGCTGTCATCGTCTCTTGATCTTCGGCGGAGTTGATGATGCTTGGGCAGTAACGACCGTCGACCACCTCCTCCCAGATGGAATTTGAGTCGTCGAGAAATGGAATGCCACCCTCTGCCCTTCCGTGCGATGCAACTCCTCCTTTAAAACGTGTGGGTTGTAGGAGTTTGATAATAAAAAAGAGGATGGGGGAAAAAAAACGAAAATCCCTCGGGTGCATAATGATGGGCTAAGGTTTATGAGATCCCGAGCGATTGTAAATGCAACCATGTATCACAGTGGAGTGAGGGGCTGCCTGCCTGGAGTCTAGATATACATCAGTTCACCTCAACAGAGACGAGGGCGCTACCAGTGCTGGCTGCTGCTGCTGCTGCTGCCGCTGCTGCTGCTGCTGCCGCTGCTGCTGCTGCTGCTGCTGCTGCTGCTGCTGCTGCTGCAACCTGCTCAACCGGTATTCGTACACACAAGAGGAAAATCTTCATTATTGTTATTATATCGCTTATTATTATCATTTACCCCCTTTTTTGTGGTAAAGCCAAAGTCGGAGCAATGCTAAAGTTCCGGGCTCCTCAAACTGGTGCGGACGGAGGGACTTGATTTTTACTTAATGATTTTTAAAACAGAAAATACGATTATTTTATGTGAGGTGTGGTCTTTGTTAGTATGATGTGACTGTGAGGTGTGGTCTTTGTTAGTATGATGTGACTGTGAGGTGTGGTCTTTGTTAGTATGATGTGACTGTGAGGTGTAGTCTTTGTTAGTATGATGTGACTGTGAGGTGTGGTCTTTGTTAGTATGATGTGACTGTGAGGTGTGGTCTTTGTTAGTATGATGTGACTGTGAGGTGTGGTCTTTGTTAGTATGATGTGACTGTGAGGTGTAGTCTTTGTTAGTATGATGTGACTGTGAGGTGTGGTCTTTGTTAGTATGATGTGACTGTGAGGTGTGGTCTTTGTTAGTATGATGTGACTGTGAGGTGTGGTCTTTGTTAGTATGATGTGACTGTGAGGTGTGGTCTTTGTTAGTATGATGTGACTGTGAGGTGTAGTCTTGCCCCTTTATAAGCCTATTTGTCATGTTTCCTTTTATAGTTCGTTGATAATGTGAGTAGTCACGAAAGCGCTTGGAATTCCTCTATTTTTCATAGTGCTTGTCTTGCATATATTTTAAAAAATATATATATATATATATATATATATATATATATATATATAATATATTTTTATATATATATAATAAGTCTTTTCTGATAACACGGTCAGTATATCTAGCTATTTCTACTTACACTTTAGGTCACACTACACAGGCATACATATGCATATATATACATACACACATCTAGATTTTTCTTCTTTTTCTTAATAGCTCTTGTTCTTTTTATTTTCTCTATTGTCCATGGGGAAGTGGAAAAGAATCTTTCCTCCGTAAGCCATGCGTGTCGTATGAGGCGACTAAAATGCCGGGAGCAATGGGCTAGTAACCCCTTCTCCTGTACACATTTACTAAAAAAGAGAAGAAGAAAAACTTTATAAAACTGGGATGTTTAAATGTGCGTGGATGTAGTGCGGATGATAAGAAAGAGATGATTGCTGATGTTATGAATGAAAAGAAGTTGAATGTCCTGGCCCTAAGCGAAACAAAGCTAAAGGGGGTAGACGAGTTTCAGTGGGGAGAAATAAATGGGATTAAGTCTGGAGTATCTGAAAAGTTAGAGCTAAGGAAGGGGTAGCAATAATGTTGAAGGATCAGTTATGGAAGGAGAAGAGGAAATATAAATGTGTAAATTCAAGGATTATGTGGATTAAAATAAGGGTCGGATGCGAAAAGTGGGTCATAATAAGCGTGTATGCACCTGGAGAAGAGAGGAGTGTAGAGGAGAGAGAGATTTTGGGAGATGTTAAGCGAATGTATAGGAACTTTTGAACCAAGTGAGAGAGTAATTGTGGTAGGGGACCTAAATGCTAAAGTAGGAGAAACATGTAGAGAGGGTGTGGTAGGTAAGTTTCCGGTGCCAGGTGTAAATGATAATGGGAGCCCTTTGATTGAACTTTGTATAGAAAGGGGTTTAGTTATAGGCAATACATATTTTAAGAAAAAGAGGATAAATAAGTATACAAGATATGATGTAGGGCGTAATGACAGTAGTTTGTTGAATTACGTATTGGTAGATAAAAGACTGTTGAGTAGACTTCAGGATGTACATGTTTATAGAGGGGCCACATATATATCAGATCACTTTTTAGTTATAGCTACAGTGGGAGTAAAAGATAGATGGGATACAAGGAAAATAGAAGCAGTAAGTAAGATAGAGGTGAAGGTTTATAAACTAAAAGAGGAGGCAGTTAGGGTAAGATATAAACAACTATTGGAGGATAGATGGGCTAGTGAGAGTGTAGGCAATGGGGTCGAAGATGTATGGGGTAGATTTAAAAATGTAGTGTTAGAGTGTTCAGCAGAAGTTTGTGGTTACAGGCGAGTGGGTGCGGGAGGGAAGAAGAGCGATTGGTGGAATGATGATGTAAAGAGAGTAGTAAGGGAGAAAAAGTTAGCATATGAGTGGTTTTTACAAAGTAGAAGAAGTGATGCAAGAAGGGAAGAGTATATGGAGAGAAAAGAGAGCAAATGAGAGAGTGGGTGAGATGTTATCAACAAATTTTGTTGAAAATAAGAAAAAGTTTTGGAGTGAGATTAATAAGTTGAGGAAGCCTAAGGAACAAATGGATTTGACAGTTAAAAATAGGAGAGGAGAATTATTAAATGGAGAGTTAGAGGTATCGGGAAGATGGAGGGAATATTTTGAGGAGTTGTTAAATGTTGATGAAGACAGGGAAGCTGTGATTTCGTGTGTAGGGCAAGGAGGAATAACATCTTGTAGGAGTGTGGAAGAGCCAGTTGTGAGTGTGGGGAAGTTCGTGAGGCAGTGGGTAGAATGAAAGGGGGTAAGGCAGCTGGGATTGATGGGATAAAGATAGAAATGTTAAAAGCAGGTGGGGATATAGTTTTGGAGTGGATGGTGCTATTATTTAATAAATGTATGGAAGAGGGTAAGGTACCTAGGGATTGGCAGAGAGCGTGTATTGTTCCTTTGTATAAAGGCAAAGGGGACAAAAGAGAGTGGAAAAATTATAGGGGAATAAGTCTGTTGAGTGTACCTGGTAAAGTGTATGGTAGAGTTATTATTGAAAGAATTAAGAGTAAGACAGAAAGCAGGATAGCAGATGAACAAGGGGGCTTTAGGAAAGGTAGGGGGTGTGTAGACCAAGTGTTTACAGTGAAACATATAGGTGAACAGTATTTGGATAAGGGTAAAGAGGTTTTTGTGGCATTTATGGATTTGGAAAAGGCGTATGATAGGGTGGATAGGGGGCAATGTGGCAGATGTTGCACGTGTATGGAATAGGAGGTAGGTTACTGAAAGCAGTGAAGAGTTTTTATGAGGATAGTGAGGCTCAGGTTAGAGTGCCGATTAGGTAAAACTTGCGA
This sequence comes from Cherax destructor, assembly GCA_009830355.1. Classification (NCBI taxonomy): domain Eukaryota; kingdom Metazoa; phylum Arthropoda; class Malacostraca; order Decapoda; family Parastacidae; genus Cherax; species Cherax destructor. The sequence continues at coordinate 26,155 of WNWK01009192.1, forward strand.
TTTTGGCTTAAATAGCAACGCTCTTCTTGCCATATAAGACAAGCGAAAATTTGTGTATGCAATAATTTCGCAAAAATCATTCTGAACCTAACGAAAAAAATATATTTCATTGTGTTTGTTTATTATTAAATTAATGTTAACGTATCTAAAATATATTTAGTTGGGTTAGGCGAAATTAAATTGCGCTATTTGTAATAAGGTTAGGTTAGTTTTCAAGGTTTCTCTTGGTACAAAATTAAAAAATTTTACATTAACATAAATGAAAAAAATATATCTTTAAACGTATAAGAGAAAATTTTAGAAAGGACTTAATTTTAAATGAGTTCTTGCTAATTGACCAGTTTTACCTAATCGGCACGACATATATATCGCAGTGCGCGGATACCTTCTACCAGTGTAGGCACACGTCGGGAGAGCTCTCAGACAAAGGTATTTTGCCCACGATATGACTTGAAGCATAATTTGCGTTTTTAAAACATTTGCATAGAAATTTTTCCATGGATGCGACCCACAGCAATGGGTTAACAAGCAGGTACCTGCTTCATCTGCTAGGCGTGGATAGAAAGGACGGTCGCTTTATAAGATTTAAGACCGATTGACTGCACGACGCTCTTTAATGGTATATGACACTTGAACACTACTAGTCATCTTAAAATAGACATTAATGTAAATTCTCGGTGGACATATATTGAGTCATTCACACCTCTCAATGTACATAGTGACATATACATATCAATGTATATAGTGACATATACACACTTCTCAATGTACATAGAGATATTTCCAAGATTGGTGGACTGTTTACATCGACTCAAGGCTGAGGGACTGATTACCTCAAACTCCTTCTGATCTTCACCCTCCTTTTTTGAATAGGACTGATGAAGCCACTGCGTGGCGACACGTTTCCTCAATTAAGATACCCATATGTGTCTAGTTTATAAAGTTGTCAGTTCTCTGAACCATTTAACTGTATTTATTATATTGTTTTTTTTTTCTATTGTAGCTGCAAGATGTTTTTTTTGGTGTCATTAAAAGTTCGTTTGTTTTCGAATGTAAATAAATTATCAACAAAATTACGTGGAAAATCATTCTGTCCTAACACTGACCTGATAAATTGTAATTCTTGATGGAAACTGCTATAGTCTGTACATACCTGGCACGTCCTAGTTACAAGACTTGTTATTAAGTTTAAACAAAATTGGTATAATATAGAAAATTTACTTGTCAAACCGGTAAATTTAAGCTGACTCTAAAGTGATATTGTGATCATATTCTCAGTTCTTTCAATCAGAATATCAAAAGAAGGTAATTTACTATTGCTTTCTATTTCACAAGTAAATTTTATATTAGGATGGATAAAGACAAGAGTCAAGAGATTTGAAAACTAAGAAAATATCGTCTACACATCTATACAATGGTTTGATATGTACTGTACAATTATTAAGCCAGTTTTTCTCATAAAAACTAGACAATTACCCACAGCAACACCATCAACTTTTGTGTACATAGCGTTGTTAAGCATGAATAAGCAATCATTTACTCCTGATGCCAATAATTAATGGCACTGGGATTTGTTCAAACCATCTACACTATCAGTGTCCCGGACCAGCTGTTCAGTGGATATATCAGTCTCTTGGTAACTCCACACCTCCTCCTGTTCTCCAAAACTGGGAATTCCCTGTATTACGTTTACAACACACATTGCCCTCAAAACATATCTACTGCCTCCAGTCTCTTCGCTGCAACTTTCAAAACCCATGCTTCACACCCATTCAACAGTGTTGATACTACTATACTTCTATATTCTCATTCCTGCCTCCATGGATGAAACTCTTTGTCTCCACATATCCATCATTCCTCACAGAACCATCTGCCTACAATATCTGAACACATTTACTTTCTCCAGCACTTCCTCTCGACGCACTTTTCTAGAAAGCAAGCAAGTTGTGTACAAGTTATGTTTACCTGGAGAGAGTTCCGGGGGTCAACGCCCCCGCGGCCCGGTCTGTGACCAGGCCTCATGGTGGATCAGGGCCTGATCAACCAGGCTATTACTGCTGGCCGCACGCAGTCCAACGTACGAACTACAGCCTGGCTGGTCAGATACCGACTTTAGGTGCCTGTCCAGTGCCTGCTTGAAGACAGCCAGGGGTCTATTGATAATCCCCTTATGTATACTGGGAGGCAGTTGAACAGTCTTGGGCCCCTGACACTTATTGTGTTGTCTCTCAACGTGCTAGTGGCACCTCTGCTTTTCATTGGGGATATGTTGCATCGTCTGCCCAGTAAGAAATGGTAAGAAGTGCGTTATACTACCGAAATTCGTATACCGGCAGAATATTCTGACTTTAAAGTTCGCATTCTATACTTAAGACTAAAAGTTCCCATAGGGAAAAGGTTAGTTAAGAGTATTAGAATATTGGTTGGTAGGAATATTCATTAAGGATGACTATCTACTGCCCAGTTGAAATCTCCGAGTGTAAAATTATTTGATAAATTCACAGATTCACCCTAAACGCGCTGATTAAAAGCTGAATCGAGGATAAACGTGTGTTGGCAAGGAGGAGAAGCGGTATTTTAAGAGGAGAAATGGAGATAAATCAACAGTTAGAAGATATATGAAGAAGAGCTGGTTACTCGATAGTGAACGACACAAAGAAGTAGTTTGAGACGACGCGGTATGCGTATAAAATGTTTTTTTTTTCATCGTTTTGTTATTGCATATTCACCCAGCACCTCACTCAGCACCTCACCCGGTACCTCACTCAATACCTCACCCAGCACCTCACTCAGCACCTCACCCGGTACCTCACTCAATACCTCACCCAGCACCTCACTCAGCACCTCACTCAGCACCTCACTCAGCACCTCACCCGGTACCTCACTCAACACCTCACCCGGTACCTCACCCAGTACCTCACTCAGCACCACACCCGGTACCTCACTCAGCCCCTCACCCAGTACCTCACTCAGCACCTCACTCAGCACCTCACTCAGCACCTCACCCGGTACCTCACTCAGCACCTCACCCGGTACCTCACTCAACACCTCACCCAGTACCTCACCCGGCACCTCACTCAGCACCTCACCCGGTACCTCACTCAACACCTCACCCAGTACCTAACCCGGTACCTCACTCAACACCTCACCCGGTACCTCACTCAGCACCTCACCCGGTACCTCACTCAGCACCTCACTCAGCACCTCACCCGGTACCTCACTCAGCACCTCGTCCAACACATCACCCGGTACCTCACTCAGCACCTCACTCAGCACCTCACCCAGCACCTCACCCGGTACCTCACTCAGCACCTCGTCCACACACATCCCCGGTACCTCACTCAGCACCTCATCCAGCACCTCACCCGGTACCTCACACAGGACTCAATCAGCACCTCACCCGGTATCTCAGCACCTCACCTAGCACCTCACTCAGCACCTCACTCAGCACCTCACCCGGTACCTCACTCAGCACCTCACTCAGCACTTCACCCGGTATCTCACTCAGCACCTCACCAGGTACCTCACTCAGCACCTCACCCAGCACCTCACCCGGTACCTCACCCGGTACCTCACCCAGCACCTCACCCAGTACCTCACTCAGCACCTCAACCGGTATCTCACTCAGCACCTCACTCGGTACCTCACTCAGCACCTCACCCAGTACCTCACCCAGCACCTCACCCGGTACCTTACTCAGCACCTCACCCAGTACCTCACTCAGCACCTCACCCGGTACCTCACTCAGCACCTCACTCAGCACTTCACCCGGTATCTCACTCAGCACCTCACCAAGTACCTCACTCAGCACCTCACCCAGCACCTCACCCGGTACCTCACCCGGTACCTCACCCAGTACCTCACTCAGCACCTCAACCGGTATCTCACTCAGCACCTCACCTAGCACCTCACTCGGTACCTCACTCAGCACCTCACCCAGTATCTCACCCAGCACCTCACCCGGTACCTCACCCGGTACCTCACTCAGCACCTCACCCAGTACCTCACTCAGCACCTCAACCGGTATCTCACTCAGCACCTCACCTAGCACCTCACTCGGTACCTCACTCAGCACCTCACCCGGTACCTCACCTAGCACCTTAATCAGCACCTCACCCGGTACCTCACTCAGCACCTCAACCGGTACCTCACTCAGCCCCTCACGCGGTACCTCACTCAGCACCTCACCCGGTACCTCACTCAGCACCTCACCCAGTACCTCACTCAGCACCTCACTCAGCACCTCACCCAGCACCTCACCGGGTACCTCACCCAGCACCTCACTCTGCACCTCAATCAGCACCTCACCCGGTACCTCACCCAGCATCTCACTCAGCACCTCACCTGGTACCTCACCCAGCACCTCAGCACCTTACCCAGCACCTCACTTAGCACTTCACTCACCGCCTCATCTAGCACCTCACCCAGCACCTCACCTAGCATCTCACCCAGCACCTCACCCAGCGCCTCACCCAGCGCCTCACCCAGCGCCTCACCCAGCACCTCACCCAGCACCTCACCCAGCACCTCACCCAGCACCTCACCCAGCACCTCACCCAGCGCCTCACCCAGCGCCTCACCCAGCGCCTCACCCAGCACCTCACCCAGCACCTCACCCAGCGCCTCACCCAGCGCCTCACCGAGCACCTCACCCAACACCTCACGCAACACCTCACCCAGCGCCTCACTCAGCACCTCACCAGCACCTCACTCAGCACCTCATCCGGTACCTCACTCTGCACCTCACTCAGCACCTCACCTGGTACCTCACCCAGCGCCTCACCCAGCACCTCACCCAGCGCCTCACCAAGCACCTCACCCAGCACCTCACCTTGCGCCTCACTCACCACCTCACCCAGCACCTCACTTAGTGCCTCACCCTCCATCACGAGGTACAAGACAGCATCGACCCATCTCCCCAGGTATCATCTCACCGTCCAGACTTTCCCGGACCTTCACATCGACCCACCTCTCCGGGGGCCCTCACATCGACCCACCTCTCCGGGGGCCCTCACATCGACCCACCTTCCCGGGGGACCCTCACATCGACCCACCTCCCCGGGGGCCCTCACATCGACCCACCTCCCCGGGGGACCCTCACATCGACCCATCTCGACAGGGGCCCCTCACACCGCCTAAGATTCCCCTTCACATCGTAATCATTCACCCAAACGTTATGACTGACCAAGACTACTCTATGACACTGATAATTTTGCCAGAGGCTGTATCCGTCAGGAGGCTCCATCACCGTAACATCTTACGGATTTTCAGTTATTTTTCAACGACTTTGGGTATTTTTTTTCTTTAAGGAGATATCAGCCATGTTTGGATGAAGTCTGTTTACCATGTCGCCAAAGAGACATCCTTCCACTATCATTTAGAGCATCAATCATTATGTAGACGGTGAGATCGATCGAGGACAGTTTGTCATCAATGTGTCATTTGAGATTCTCAGTGGTTTACGGTCCCTGGATAGAACATGTTTTGTTGAGATGTGAGACTGGTATGAGCAAAGCTGAGGGCAGTGGAGATATCATAGAAAGAAATGATGTGGTCATTCCAAACTTTATAAGAATAATTTATAGGGTAAGAATGAGACGTTATGTTTGTATGTATGTATGTAATGTATGGACCATCTTATATATATATATATATATATATATATATATATATATATATATATATATATATATATATATATATATATATTTTATTTTATATATATAATATATATATATATATATATATATATATATATATATATATATATATTTATATATATATATATATATATATATATATATATATATATATATATAATATATATATATATATATATATATAAGAAGATTTTCAGAGGATTATTCTTTAAATCAGGAAACTCCTTATTCCCTGTAAGAACTTCAATTTCATCCCTTCCAAATTTGGTTGTTTCTCTAATTTTTTAGCATGGACTTCCACCAAAAGTTTTTTTTATACCAGTTACATGCAGTCGTCTCCATCGCTCCTTGTATAATTTATGACCTTCGTTTTAGCTTAGTATATCTGATCCATAGCATCAGCGTTAAGGAACCGGGTTATCTTTTTTCCACCAAATTTCTAATTCACTTTGTCTAATGACTTCTTCCAGAGATCTTACAACTTCTGACATACATCTTCCTTCACAAGGAAGATGTGTGTCGAGACATCTCTGTGCCTCATCTCTCTTCTTAATTAAGGGTTGTCCTCTAACTCCTGTGCCTTCGATTGTCTGCTAATCAAAATCTTTTAAGTATTTTGCACATTGTAATCACGTCTCCCCTGTTCGTACTACACTCTTCAGTGGTTATTGCCCTTAGTCTCTCCTTGTAATTCAGTAGGCACAGGTCTGAGCATGAGTCGCAAATATCTGAACTTTCACGAGCTTCAGAGCATGTTCCCCTTACTCTAAAATAGACCTAACATGAACTACTTACTCTAAGGTAGACACGACATCATCTACTTACTCTAAGATAGACCTGACATGATCTACTTACTCATGCTTTATTTACTCTAAGGTAGACTTGACATGATCTACTTATTTTAAGGTAGACTTGACATAATCTACTTACTATAAGGTAGACTTGACATGATCTACTTACTCATGTTTTATTTACTCTAAGGTAGACTTGACATGATCTACTTACTCTAAGGTAGACCTGACATGATCTACTTACTCTAAGGTAGACCTGACATGATCTGCTTACTCTAAGGTAGACTTGACATGATCTACTTACTCATGTTTTATTTACTCTAAGGTAGACTTGACATGATCTACTTACTCATGTTTTATTTACTCTAAGGTAGACTTGACATGATCTACTTACTCTAAGGTAGACTTGACATGATCTACTTACTCTAAGGTAGACTTGACATGATCTACTTACTCATGTTTTATTTACTCTAAGGTAGACTTGACATGATCTACTTACTCTAAGGTAGACCTGACATGATCTACTTACTCTAGGTAGACTCTGACATTTCTGCTGACTCTAAGACAGCCCTTGACATGATCTACTTACTCTAAGACAGACTTGACATGATCTACTTACTCTAAGCAGACTTGACATGATCTACTTCCTAAGAACTTGACATGATTACTACTCTAAGGTAGATTGACATGATCTAATTTTAGTAGACTTGACATGTCACTTACTCATGTTTATATCTAAGGTAGACTTGACATGATCTTCCTCTTAATGTAGACTTGCAGATATCTCCTACTCATGTTTATTACTCCTAGGTGACTTACCCCCCCCCTCTAAGGTAGACTTGACATGATCTACTTACTCTAAGGTAGACTTGACATGATCTACTTACTCTAAGGTAGACTTGACATGATCTACTTACTCATGTTTTATTTACTCTAAGGTAGACTTGACATGATCTACTTACTCTAAGGTAGACCTGACATGATCTACTTACTCTAAGGTAGACCTGACATGATCTACTTACTCTAAGGTAGACTTGACATGATCTACTTACTCTAAGGTAGACTTGACATGATCTACTTACTCTAAGGTAGACTTGACATGATCTACTTACTCTAAGGTAGACTTGACATGATCTACTTACTCTAAGGTAGACTTGACATGATCTACTTACTCTAAGGTAGACTTGACATGATCTACTTACTCTAAGGTAGACTTGACATGATCTACTTACTCATGTTTTATTTACTCTAAGGTAGACTTGACATGATCTACTTACTCATGTTTTATTTACTCTAAGGTAGACTTGACATGATCTACTTACTCTAAGGTAGACCTGACATGATCTACTTACTCATGTTTTATTTACTCTAATGTAGACTTGACATGATCTACTTACTCTAAGGTAGACTTGACATGATCTACTTACTCATGTTTTATTTACTCTAAGGTAGACTTGACATGATCTACTTACTCTAAGGTAGACTTGACATGATCTACTTACTCTAAGGTAGACTTGACATGATCTACTTACTCTAAGGTAGACTTGACATGATCTACTTACTCTAAGGTAGACCTGACATGATCTACTTACTCTAAGGTAGACTTGACATGATCTACTTACTCTAAGGTAGACTTGACATGATCTACTTACTCTAAGGTAGACTTGACATGATCTACTTACTCTAAGGTAGACCTGACATGATCTACTTACTCATGTTTTATTTACTCTAATGTAGACTTGACATGATCTACTTACTCTAAGGTAGACTTGACATGATTTACTTACTCATGTTTTATTTACTCTAAGGTAGACTTGACATGATCTACTTACTCTAAGGTAGACCTGACATGTTCTGCTGACTCTAAGACAGACCTGACATGTTCTGCTGACTCTAAGACAGACCTGACATGTTCTGCTGACTCTAAGACAGACCTGACATGTCGTGTAGAGGGCCATGAAGAACTTTTAAAGTCCAGGGGTAGAGTTTCGTTAATTTGTATATACTATTGAAGTTATTCTGTTTATAGCGGTCACCTTCCCTTTCTTCTTCCTTGATCTGTAGCTGCAGTACCTCTCCACCCAGACTGTCTCCGTCTCCAGTTTTCTCTATATCTCCGCTCTTGGCTTGATCTTGCACTCTCTTGGGTTGAAATCCATCTGCTTGACCACTACTGCAGCCTTCCCCAAAGTTTATTTTTTGACTTGTTGTTTACATATTTATAAAAAAAAGGTCAATGATCCTAGTACTGATTCCTGTGTTACTGCAGTCGTTCCAGTGTTCCCATCCCATAGGTATTCCTCTATCCATTGTAGCATTTCTTTTTTTTTCACTTTAGCTGGTCTATTCGAACAAACAGCAGTATTTCTCTCTCTCTCTCTCTCTCTCTCTCTCTCTCTCTCTCTCTCTCTCTCTCTCTCTCTCTCTCTCTCTCACACAGAACAAAGAAGGATATTAAAACAGAGAAAGAGGAAGAGACTGTCACTACACAACAAAGTCATAGAGATTATTAACCAGGCTGCGGGGGAGGCAGTGTGTTGAACCAGTTGGCTCGGCTGAGGAAGATACACAGCGATCATTGTGTCATATACGAGGAGCTGAGGTGAGAGATAATACAACTAAAATATTGACGCTTAACACATGCTGGGTTGAGGCAGGTCAAAACTTGGCAGGGGTTGAGGCAGGTCAGAACCGGAAGAAGTGGAGGTTAGTCAGAGCCTGGCAGGGGTGAAGGCTGTCAGAGCCTGGCAGGGTTGGAGGCTGGTCAGAGCCTGATAAGGTTGGAGGCAAGACAGAGTATTATGAAAGCAGATGTAGTCTAGTGGCCTGCACACCTGGTTGTAGCACAATAACCAAGGGAAAAATTAGGGGCGAGCAAAAGGCAGGAGAGAGTAAATACTTATATTTCCTTCACCAAACAGCAAGCAATAACATGTACAATATATACAGGATATGTACAGTAAGGCAAATGCAAGCAAGAGACACGGTGAGAACCGTAGCGACTAGACTCAGAGGTAAGTCTGCCAGTGTTGATTTACGAGTGTACCACATCGCTTCACAACTTTGGCAGGCTTACTTGTGATTAGCTGGTTGAACCAGGGTACTAGCATAACGAGAGGCCCCTACTGGTTACACTCTTAGCACCTAGTTTCCTGGTGGGGAGGCAGCCTATATGGGTGTATGACAGACGCCGAATAAAATATAAGGTACTCTTAGCATGCCACACAGAGCCAAGCAAAAGTTACCTGTAGTTGCTTTCGAAGGTCTCTGCCTCCAGGGTCTGGTCCCAGACCTGGTTGCTGGCTTGATCAATTAACCTGTTGGTGTCCACCGTCCGTACTCTGATGTATGCACCACAACCCAAATGATAAGGAGCCATTTTGGGGAATTTATCGAGTTCCCTCTTGAAGAAAGCTCGGGGTCTGTATGGAAGCAGGTTAAAGCCAGGCAGGGGTGGAGACAGGGTAGAGTCAGACAGGGGTGGAGGCAGGTTAGAGCCAGGCAGGGGTGGATGCAGGTCAGAGCCAGGCAGGGGTAAGGGCAGCATAGAGCCAGGCAGGAGTAGAGTCAGGCAGGGGTGGAGACAGGTCAGAGCCAGGGAGGGGTGATGGCAGGGCAGAGCCTAGCAGAGGTATAGGCAGGTTAGAGTCTGGCAAGGGTGGAGGCAGGATAAGGCCTGGCAGGGGTGGAGGCAGGTTAGAGCCTGGCAAGGGTGGAGGCAGGGTAGTGCCAGGCAGGGGTGGACGAAGAGTAGAGCCAGGCTGGGGTGGAGGCAGGATAGAGCCAGGCAGGCGGGGCCCACTAGTGGAAGCAAGAATGTGAGACTGAGAGGCACTATAGCAAGCCTACTGGCCCATGCTAAGCAGGTCCCTCTTAAATTCAACCTTTCTCACTCGTAACTGGTGGTTAGGCAATAAACTTGTCGAAGATGTCCTCTGTATCTAGATACTGTTGTGTTGAAGTGTCCGACAACGGTATCTAGGTATAGAGATCTTTGATAGAGAGAGAAAGAGAGAGAGAGAGAAACGTGCAGCAGATGTGGAGACCAACCAGCAGCACCTCTAACTCGCATCTATCAGCACTGTCTAGCACAGTGTAAATGACTTTCTCTGGGGAAAGAGGCAAATGTAGTCCTGTTCAGAAAAAGAAGAGCAGAGCAGAAATCAGCAACTACAGACCAGTGTCACTCCTGTCAGTCACTGGCAAGATTCTTGAGACAATAATCTCACGACAGATGGCAGCGTTTTTCGACTACCACTCTCTTCTTTGTGACCGTCAATATGGCTTCAGGAAAGGTCACTCTGCTGCTGATGTGTTGTTAAACTTCTCCATTATGTGGCACCAGTCACTGGATGAATCCAAGGTAGTGGCACTGGATATTGCTGGTGCTCTCAACAGAGTATGGCACCAGGGACCCTTGGAAAAACTGCAAGCACTGGGAGTAGCCGGCTACACTATGCCTCCTCAGTAATTACCATCGAGGCAGATCTCCAAGAGTAGTTCTGAACTGGACAGTCAGCAAGACACTATTGGTGCAAGTGTTCCACAGGGAAGTGTGTTTGGGCCATTGTTATTGAATGTCTACTTCAATGACCTCATTCATCTTATCCCAGAATCCCATGCATATGCAGACGACTGTACTCTGATATTTACTTATCCAAGAGAGAAAATGCTACCTGTTCTAAATTACGTCAATCACCAGCTTACAGCTATATCAGCCTGGGTAAACGATGGCAGGTCACATTTGCTTCTGAGAAAACACAAATGATAATGGTCTCTAGGCACCATGTTGGAGCAGTGGTAAGAATGATTGGGAGAGTGTTGGTACCTGGTATGACGTAGATATCCTTGAAGTAAAATTTGACTCCAAACTGAATATGAAGAATCACATTGTAAAACTTGCAAAGTGGCCAGGAAGCTTACAACACTTGAACGTATCTCGCATCTGCTCGACAGTAGAGGTTTCAAGATTCTGTACGAGGCACAGGTACACTCACATATTGAGGATGATCCACTTTCTTGGATTACCTGCTCCCCCTTCCCCCCGACTCATCTGCGACTTCTTGACAGAGTAGAGAACAGAGCAAGACGACTCATCTCTCGTCTGTACCCAGCCTGGATATATCTGACATTTCAACAGAGCCTTCAGTACAGGAAGAATGTGGGTGTCCTGATTATTATGTACAAGGCTAGTATTGTCAAAGTACCACACTTGTCTCCCTCCGAGGATAGCGAGAAGTGAGCTTCTACACCACAAGACGGGCAGCAAGCAGCAACTGCACTCTGACTCTACCCTTCTCCAGAACATTACTTCATCTGGCATCATTTATTCCTAGGATGACTCGTAACTGGAACATGTTCGTACAGCATAATGACATCAACGAAATAAAGTCAGCTGGCCAAATGAAATCACTGGCCCACATTATCCTGCTCCCTATTTGTATATATCTCAACAATTTTTCAAATGAGCTGATGTAGGCAACAGCTCTTAGCTTGTAAAGAAAGTTAGGAACCTTTAACCTAACCTTGTAAAACAGTGTGGAGAGAGAGAGAGAGAGAAAGAATGTCCAGGTAGTGGTGGTCAGGTATGGCTGGGGTGGTGACTATTGCCCTCAGCTCTCTACTCGGCTCCTAACCCCATCCGTACTCCCTGTTCCCACTCCGCCCCCCTAACCCTTCCTTAACCACATACCCCTCATCTAGCCCCACACCAACCCCCATCCAGTCATTACCATGTCTGTCCATTTTACTGTTTTCCAGGCTAGTTTTTATGCTTAGCGCCTTCTTGCACTGCCAATGACACCGTAGCAGCGGGCAGGCTGGGCAGGCTGCTCCCCAAGCTGGTCACAATGCTATAGAAGATACCAGCATTGCTTGTCCTCACTCTCTCAATGAGTCTTGTACCTTCCTGCTATCAAAGGTTCCCTTTTCTTACTAAGTTCGTTCAGGTACAGGTACGCATAAGTACATTTATCATACGTAGTAACATTTGGGTAAATTATGTGGGATAGCACAAAAAAAGTCAGACAATTTGACTTATTTCCATTGGGGTTTTGTTATAGATGTGAAGTCTTGTTTGGGTAGTGTACTGGTGGTGTTTGGGTAGTGCAGTGTAGTCGTAGGGTGGTGTAGTCGTAGTCTCTTGTTTGGGTAGTGTGGTGGTAGTCTCAGTGTTTGGGTAGTGTGGTGGTAGTCACAGTGTTTGGGTAGTGTGGTGGTAGTCACAGTGTTTGGGTAGTGTGGTGGCAGTCTCAGTGTTTGGGTAGTGTGGTGGTAGTCTCAGTATTTGGGTATTGTGGTGGTAGTCTCAGTGTTTGGGTAGTGTGGTGGCAGTCACAGTGTTTGGGTAGTGTGGTGGTAGTCTCAGTATTTGGGTTTTGTGGTGGTAGTCACAGTGTTTGGGAAGTGTGGTGGTAGTCTCAGTGTTTGGGTAGTGTTGTGGTAGTCACAGTGTTTGGGTAGTGTGGTGGTAGTCACAGTGTTTGTGTAGTGTGGTGGTAGTCTCAGTGTTTGTGTAGTGTGGTAGTAGTCACAGTGTTTGGGTAGTGTGGTGGTAGTCTCTGTGTTTGGGTAGTGTAGTGGTAGTCATAGTGTTTGGGTAGTGTGGTGGTAGTCTCTGTGTTTGGGTAGTGTGGTGGTAGTCATAGTGTTTGGGTAGTGTGGTGGTAGTCTCTGTGTTTGGGTAGTGTAGTGGTAGTCATAGTGTTTGGGTAGTGTGGTGGTAGTCACAGTGTTTGTGTAGTGTGGTGGTAGTCTCAGTGTTTGTGTAGTGGGGTGGTAGTCTCAGTGTTTGTGTAGTGTGGTGGTAGTCTCAGTGTTTGTGTAGTGTGGTGGTAGTCTCAGTGTTTGTGTAGTGTGGTGGTAGTCTCAGTGTTTGTGTAGTGTGGTGGTAGTCTCAGTGTTTGTGTAGTGTGGTGGTAGTCACAGTGTTTGTGTAGTGTGGTGGTAGTCTCAGTGTTTGTGTAGTGTGGTGGTAGTCTCAGTGTTTGTGTAGTGTGGTGGTAGTCTCAGTGTTTGTGTAGTGTGGTGGTAGTCACAGTGGTTGTGTAGTGTGGTGGTAGTCACAGTGTTTGTGTAGTGTGGTGGTAGTCTCAGTGTTTGTGTAGTGTGGTGGTAGTCTCAGTGTTTGTGTAGTGTGGTGGTAGTCTCAGTGTTTGTGTAGTGTGGTGGTAGTCACAGTGTTTGTGTAGTGTGGTGGTAGTCTCAGTGTTTGTGTAGTGTGGTGGTAGTCTCAGTGTTTGTGTAGTGTGGTGGTAGTCTCAGTGTTTGTGTAGTGTGGTGGTAGTCACAGTGTTTGTGTAGTGTGGTGGTAGTCACAGTGTTTGTGTAGTGTGGTGGTAGTCTCAGTGTTTGGGTAGAGTAGTGTAATGTAGTGTGTACTCACCTATATATGATTCCAGGAGTCGAGTCACAGCTCCTGCCCCCGCCTCTTCGCTGTGTGTGTGTGAGCGCAGGACTTTGTGTTATTACAGTTGTTAACACAATGGTCCTTCATGTCAGCGTACCGTACTGGCGAACTTTCGTGCCCAGGATTCTCTCTCTCTCATTCCTTCGTAACCCAAGATGTAGATTTAACAGTTGTACAGGGCCATTCTGCGAAAATTATTATTAATAGTATTATTATATAATTATTTTTAATAATAATAATAATAATAATAATAATAATAATAATAATAATAATAATAATAATAATAATAATAATAATAAATTAGATAACGGAAGATTGGATATCAGATTGGAGGGAGAGAGTATGGAGGAGGTGAATGTGTTCAGATATTTGGGAGTGGACGTGTCAGAAGATGGGTATATGAAGGATGAGGTGAATCATAGAATTAACGAGGGGTAAAAGGTGAGTGTTGCACTGAGGAGCTTGTGGAGACAGAGAACTTTATCCATGAAAGCAAAGAGGAGAATGTATGAGAGTATAGTTATACCAACACTCTTGTATGAGTGAGACATGGGTGGTGAATGTTGCAACAAGGAGAAGGCTGGAGGCAGTGGAGATGTCATATCTGAGGGCAAAGTGTGGTGTGAATATAATGCAGAGAATCCGTAGTTTGGAGATTAGGAGGAGGTGTGGGATTACCAAAACTATTATCCAGAGAGCTGAGGAGGGGTTATTGAGGTGGTTTGGACATGTAGAGAGGATAGATCAAAATAGAATGACTTCGAGAATGTATAAATCTGTAGTGGAGGGAAGGCGGGGTAGGGGTCGGCCTAGGAAAGGTTGGAGGGAGGGGGTAAAAGAGGTTTTGTGTGCGATGGACTTGGACTTCCAGCAAGCGTGCGTGAGCGTGTTAGATAGGAGCGAACGGAGACAAAGGGTTTTTAGGACTTGACGTGCTGTTGGAGTGTAAGCAAGGCAACTTTTATGAAGGGTATCAGGGAAACCGGCAGGCCGGACTTGATTCCTGGAGATGGGAAGTACAGTGTCTGCACTCTGAAGGAGGGGTGTTAATGTTGCAGTTTTGTAGCTGTAGTGTGGGCGAACCTCCGGCAAGACAGTGATGGAGTGAGTGATGATGAAAGTTTTTCTTTGTCGGGCCACCCTGCCTTGGTGGGAGACGACCTGTGTGCTAATAAAAAAATATAAATTAATAATAATAATATTATTATTATTATTATTACATTTTGTTTTTTGCAAAGCGACAAACTTATGCGAGTCATTCAGTTCTAGAAATGGAAGCCAGAAGGCTCGATCCTCCGTCCGCTAAGCGCGAGACAGGTTGAGGAGCTGGGTATTGACGAGAGCTAGTGCTTGTGGTAAGCCAAGCCCAGCTGATGACCACAGATGACAGAAATTCGCAGGGAAGACCCCAAGCGACGTTTCGGTCCATGTGATTAAGTTTCGCCTTTATAATGGTTTTGGACGGGGTGGAATTCAGTGTCCACTGAAGGAGGTTATTTTGGAGGCGCATTACCGTGCCTTTTCTGAACCCAGCCATGTAAGCTCTCAACCTAGGTATGTCGGGTATAGTAATGCACACACAGAGTACCATGTGATTCCCGGAACCCAACAAGGAGGCTAGTGTCGTGGTAGTTACCTAGTACTATAAGAGCTGCATGTACTCAACAAGGGGCTAGTATCGCAGTAGTTATCTAGTACTAGGAGTGCTACCTGTACTCAGCAAGCGGCTAGTATCGTGATAGTTACCTAGTACTATAAGAGTTGCCTGTACTCTACAAGGGGCTAGTATCGTGGTATTTACATAATACACAGTAAAGAGCCTCAATCGCTGAAGCTAATCGCTTATTAATCTCTCTCTCTCTCTCTCTCTCTCTCTCTCTCTCTCTCTCTCTCTCTCTCTCTCTCTCTCTCTCTCTCTCTCTCTCTCTCTCTCTCATAAAATTTCCTCAAGCACCTCAGTTAACTCTAGCTCTCTTATCAGGTTCGACCTGCACTAGAAACAACTGTCCTGCAAGTCTGAGAGCTCAGAAATGAGCTCTCAACATGCTCTCATGACACCGGATTTAATGTAAATGGCTTTAGGTCACAGTACAGAGTAACTTCTCTCTGAAAAAGAGAAATTTCAGCCTAAGCTAGAGTCTGACAGCTTGTGGACCACGGAGGTGTGTTTATTCACCTATTTGTCGTTGCAGGGGTTGAGTCATAGTTCCTGGCTCAGACTCTTCGCTGGTCGCTACTATGTCCAATCTTCATGCTCCATGAGATTTATCATACCTCTTCTTAAAGCTATGTATGGATCCTGCCTCCACTACATCACTCTCCAGATTATTTCACTTTCTAACGACTCTATGACTGAAGAAATACTTCCTAACATCCTTGTGACTCATCTGAGTCTTCAACTTCCAGTTGTGACCCCTTGTTGCTGTGTCCCATCTCTGATTCTGTCTTTATCCACATTGTCAATTTCTCTTAGTATTTTATATATTGTTATCATATCCCCCCATTCCTCTTGTCTTCCAGTGTTGTCAGGTCGATTTCTCTTAACCTCTCCTCGTAGGACATGCCCCTTAGCTCCGGGACTAGTCTCGTTCCAAACTTTTGCACTTTCTCTAATTTCCTGACGTGCTTGGCAAGATGTGGGTTCCAAACTGGTGCTGCATACTCCAGTATGGGCCTGACATACAGTGTGTACAGAATCGTGAATGATTCCTCTTTGTGTGTGTGTGTATGTGTGTGAGTGAGTGAGTGGAGGGGTATGCATCAAGAGGCTGTGGATGCTAGTAATAATAATAATAATAATAATAATAATAATAATAATAATAATAATAACAATAATAATAATAATAATAATAATAATAATAATAATACCTCCGCTTGTTTCTACGTGGTGCATTGAGGAGGAGAATGAATTAGCTGGACACCATACTTGAGACCCAGTGGTGTGCCCGGGGCTGGGAAGGAACAAGGTTTGTAACCAGGCTACCTAGCTTTTCGAGGCATCTATAGCTTAGTGGTCTAAGGCGTCACTTGAGAAGCTATACCACTCTCCATAGGCGGATTCAAATCCTGCTGACCGCGATCATTCTCTGTAGATACCTCCCCTTGTTTAGAGAGGTACTATCGTCCTGCCAAATGAGTATGAAATCGAAACCTGTAATTGTTTTACACGATGGTAGGATTGCTGTTGTCTTTTTTCCTGTCTCATAAACACAAGAAAAAAGATACGTCTTGCTACTTCTGCTTACACTTACATCACACTACACATGCCTGTATACATAAATGTATACACATCCTTCTGAGTTTTCTTCTATTTTCTTAATAGTTCGCGTTCTTCTTATTTACTTTCATCTCCATGGGGAAGTGGAAAAGAGTCCTTCCCCGTAAGTCATGCAAGGGGCTTACGGAGGAAGGAGGGGTTACTAGCCCTAAGCTAAGCAAGGGATTAGTAACCTCTTCTCCTGTATAGATTACTAAGAAGTCATTTAAAATTAAGTTCTTTCTAAATTTTTCTCTAATACGTTTAAAGATATATATATATATATTTTAATTTATGTTGATGTAAAAATTAATAATTTTGTACCAAAAGAACCTTAGAAAACTTACCTAACCTTATTATAACAAGCGCAATTTAATTTAGCCTAATCCAACTAAATATATTTTAGATAAGTTTACAATAATTTAATAATAAACAAACACAATGACATATATTTTTTATCGTTTGGTTCAGAATGATTTTTGCGAAATTATTGCATAGACAAATTTTCGCTTGCCTTATTCGGCAAGTAGAGCGTTGCTATTTAAGCCAAAATCGCAAGTTTTACCTATTCGTCACGACATACAGGCAGACAGACAGACAGACAGACAGACAGACACACAGACACACACACACACACACACACACACACACACACACACACACACACACACACTAATCAAGCGTATCACCTGATCTGAGCCTCGGTAATCCAGTATTCCCACTTCGCAAAATTAGTCCATTAGTCAATGAAATAATTACATGCTCCGGGCGACTACCCTCATATTAGACTCCTGCTCCCAGCTCATCACAGGATACTCACAGCATCTTTGCTACTGTACTCCCTTCATGCACCCTGGCTACTGCCTCTGTCTGTCTGGCTACTGCATCTGTCTCTCTGGCTACTGCATCTGTCTCTCTGGCTACTGCATCTGTCTGTCTGGCTACTGCATCTGTCTCTCTGGCTCTATATGGCTACTGCCTCTGACTGTTTGGCTACTGCCACTATCTATTTAGCTACTGCCTTTGTCTATTTGGCTACTTCCTCTGTCTATCTGGCTACTGCCTCTGTCTGTTTGGCTACTGCCTCTGTCTATCTGGCTACTGCCTTTGTCTACCTGGCTACTGCCTCTGTCTCTTTGGCTACTGCCTCTGTCTGTTTGGCTACTGCCTCTATCTGTTTTCTACTGCCTCTGTCTATATGGCTGCTGCCTCTGTTTGGCTACTGCCTCTGTCTATATGACTACTGCCTCTGTCTGGCTTCTGTCTCTGTCTGGCTACTGTCTCTGTTTGGCTACTGCCTCTGTCTATTTGGCTACTGCCTCTGTCTGTTTGGCTACTGCCTCTGTTTTTCTACTGCCTCTGTCTCTATGGCTATTGCCTCTGTCTGTTTGACTACTGCTTCTGTCTATATGGCTACTGCCTCTGTCTATCTGGCTACTGCTTCTGTCTATTTGGCTACTGCCTCTTTCTGGCTACTGCCTCTGCCTATTTGGCTACTACCTCTGTCGACTACTGCTGCTACCTCTCTACAGCTTCCATCGACCTTGCTGCTGCCTCTGCTACTTAGTCACTGCTTCTACCTACCCTACTTACTAACACTTCCTTCCTGGCTGCTGCTTCTTGTACTTGGTTACTGCCCGAGACGGGCAGTACCAAGTACTACCTCTTCTTCTTCATTACTTCTATTATCTACTTTTCTACTGCCTCTGTCTAGCTTATTACTGCCTCTGCTGCTTGGCTACTGCCTCTGTCTACCTTACTGCAACCACTTTCTCTCTGCCTGTTGCCTCTTTTACTTTGGCGTTGCCTCTGTTTATGTAATCATTGCCTCGTCTACCCTGTTACAGGGCAGGGCGGTTCATGACAGGGGCGGCTTATGGTAGGGCGGGGGCGGTTCTTGACAGGGAGGGGCGGTTCATGACTGGGTCTACCTGGAGGGTATTCCGGGGATCAACGCCCCCACGGCCCGGTCCATGACCAGGCCTCCCGGTGGATCAGGGCCTGATCTACGAGGCTGTTACTGCTGGCCGCACGTAGTCCAACGTACGAACCACAGCCCGGCTGACCCGGCACTGACTTTTGGTATCTGTCCAGCTCCGTCTTGAAGACAACCAGGGGTCTATTGGTAATTTATCTTATGGCTGTTGGGAGGCTGTTGAACAGTCTTGGGCCCTGGACACTTATTGTGTTTTCTCTTAGTATACTAATGGCGCCCCTACTTTTCACTGGGGATATGTTGTGTTGCCAGCCAAGTCTTTTGCTTTCGTAAGGAGTGATTTCTGTGTGCATATTAGGGACCAGTCCCTCCAGAATCTTCCTGGTGTAGATTATGATATATCTCTCTCGCCTGCGTTCCAGTGAGTACAAGTCGAGTGCTTCCAGGTGTTCCCAGTAGTTAAGGTGTTTGATGGAACTTATGCTTGCGGTAAGGGTTCTCTGTACATTCTCTAGATCTGCAATTTCACCTCCCTTGATTGGGGATGTTAATGTACAGCAGTATTCTAGCCTAGAGAGAACAAGTGATTTAAAAAGGATCCTCATTGACTTAGCATCTCTTGTCTTGAATGTTCTCATTATCCATCCTAGCAGTTTCCTCGCAGATGTGATAGTGGCATTGTTGTGGTCCTTGAAGGTGAGATCCTCAGACATTACCACTCCCAGGTTCGTGACAGGGTACGGAGGGGTTGGGAAGGGTGGGATGGGGCGGAGCTAAATGTCAACACACAAATAACAGGAAGTAGTGACACGGGTCATGAACGTAATGAGAGAAAAAAAGTTAGATCTTGGACGACACTGATCACACAAGAATCTCACGAAGGAAACGCACCATTTACACTCCATAAAACAGAAACCCGAGTATGAGAAAAACACACAACGCACACACATCCAGCACACACAAGCCTTAGCACACATTCTTGTAGTCGCATACAAACACTAACTCATGCAGACATAATCACGAACGCTTTTAGGTGCATGCGGGAACGACCGCATGTAGCAAACAGAAGAACAAGCGCTTGTAGACACATACAGCTGGAGAACACTGAGGTCAAACTGACTGCGTCATATAGAATCCAGGAGAGACAGATGCAGCCAAGACCCATAAATGAAATGCATGAAAATACTTTTCCTCGTATGCAAAATGAGGAGCAAAATCACGTCTAGCATCGGGTCCTTGTTTACAAGCCACATAAAGAACTTGTTGATTATAATAAAGAAAAATGTGTGAAATAATGAATTCGCAATACTACTCTGTGTGCAGTGAGCCATTAGGCTGTGTAAACATTGACAATCCAAGTCACTTTTTCATTAGTAAGACTAGAAACGGTGCCGACGTCTTCACAGTGTCACTGGCTGACACTTCGAGGAAGCCAGCGACAGTCCTCGCACTCTGCCCCATAACCAGACTCCAGAAGTTCTACATTCATCAAAAGTTTCAGGAAACTACCATCTCGTGTCTTAAATGTTTTATGGAGAAGGAACCTGGATAAAGTTGTCAACCCAATTACTGAGGACCACCACAAAGTTGGCAGTAAAGCTAATCTTACACATTATTAAGATCTTTTAAAGAAGTTCCAAGAAACAACATCGTTGCCAATCACATGGAATAATAACAGTTGCGTAACCAACTGTAGCACGTCTTCAGAGCAGGTAGCTCCTGCTGTGTTGCAATGGCTCAGCCATTGCAACATTATCTTGGATTCATAGAAAGACAAGCAAAAGGCTAATATAGTGTTCTCTGACTTCACAAAAGTCTTTGACAATAGCGACTATGGAATAATAGCACACAAAATATGTGCAAAAGGAATAAGTTAAAAAAATAGGCAGGTGGATATTTTAACTTCTTAACAAATAATATCCAAAGAGTAATAATAGTTCCTGACAAGGTAGGTGTTGGAGTAAGTCCCCCCACACCCACCTCCTGACAAGGTGGATGCGGGGGTGTGAGTCCCCACACCCACCTCCTGACAAGGTGGTTGTGGGGGGTGAGTCCCATACACCCACCTCCTGACAAGGTGGTTGCGGGGGTGTGAGTCCCCCAAACCCACATCCTGACAAGGTGGATGTGGGGGGAAAGCCCCCCACACCTGCTTGTTGACAAGACTATAGCGAGGAATAAAACTTAATTAACCATCGGAAAAACTGCTAAATCGTTTTTTTTACAAAAATTTTTTTTTACATATATAACTTTCTTCATAGAAGCCAAGTATACCCAGGCAGCACCGGGATATATTTCTTCTCGTCTTCAAATATACTTAAATTTTACAAGCATACAACCAAGTACACCGTTTTCTATAAGCAAAAATGAGACATAACTTCAAAAAATAACAAAGGTACAAAAAATCAAGGCAAACAAATAATGAAAAGGTCATGAACGTAAACATACGCGAACAAGTGCATACACACACTCACACACAAACACACACAACACACACACACACACACACACACACACACACACACACACATACACGCCCCCAGTGGCCTAGTGGGTAAAGCTCTCACTTCACGCACGGAGGGGCCGGGTTCAATTCCCGGTGGGGCAGAAACATTTCGAAGTGTTTCCTTACACACACACATCACATACATACAACAGGCCTAGTGTCTAATTGACATGTGCCTAGGACAAAATGGTAACTAACAGGACAGGAGGGATGCGGGGGGTACATGATACCAACATATAAAATACTGAGAGGAATCGACAAGGTGGACAGAGACAGGATGTTCCAGAGATGGGACACAGCAACAAGGGGTCACAATTGGAAGTTGAAAACTCAGATGAGTCACAGGGATGCTAGGAAGTATTTCTTCAGTCACAAGAGTTGTCAGGAAGTGGAATAGTCTGGGAAGTGATATAGTGGAGGCAGGATTCATACATAGCTTTAAGAAGAGGTATGATAAAGCTCATGGAGCAGGAAGAGTGACCCAGTAGCGGCCAGTGAAGAGGCGGGGCCAGGAGCTATGACTCGACCCCTGCAACCAAAAATAGGTGAGCACACACACACACACACATGACACACAGACACACACACACCCATACACACACATACATACACATACACACACATACACGCATACACACACACATACACACACACTAGGTGAGTACACACACACACACTAGGTGAGTACACACACACACACACACTAGGTGAGTACACACACACACAGGGTGACAACAGTAAGACAAGAGAGAGAGAGGTGGGTAGATTGCATTTTCTTGGACTGTAAGAAGGCGTTTGACACAGTTCCACACAAGAGATTATTGAAAAAGCTGGAGAACCAGGCAGGGGTAACATGGAATACCTGTCAGGAAAACAGCAGCGAGTCATGGTACGTGGCGAGGTGTCAAAGTGGGCGCCTGTGACGAGTGTGGTTCCACAGGGGTCAGTCCTAGGACCGGTGCTGTTTCTGGTATTTGTGAACGATATGACGGAAGGAATAGCCTCCGAAGTGTTCCTGTTTGCAGATGATGTGAAGTTGATGAGAAGAATTCAATCGGACGAGGACCAGGCAGAACTACAAAGGGATCTGGACAGGCTGCAAGCCTGGTCCAGCAATTGGCTCCTGGAGTTCAACCTCACCAAGTGCAAAGTCATGAAGATTGGGGAAGGGTAAAGAAGACCGCAGACAGAGTACAGTCTAAGGGGCCAGAGACTACAAACCTCAATCAAGGAAAAATATCTTGGGGTGAGTATAACACCAGGCACATCTCCTGAGGCGCACATCAACCAAATAACTGCTGCAGCATACGGGCGCCTAGCAAACCTAAGAACAGCATTCCGACATCTTAATAAGGAATCGTTCAGGACCCTGTACACTGTGTACGTTAGGCCCATACTGGAGTATGCAGCACCAGTTTGGAACCCACACCTAGCCAAGCACATAAAGAAACTAGAGAAAGTGCAAAGGTTTGCAACAAGACTAGTCCCGGAGGAGAAGTTAAAGGAAATCGACCTGACGACACTGGAGGACAGGAGAGATAGGGGTGACATGATAACGACATATAAAATACAGAGAGGAATTGACAAGGTGGACAGAGACAGAATGTTCCAGAAATGGGACACAGCAACAATGGGACACAGTTGGAAGTTGAAGACTCAGATGAATCACAGGGATGTTAGGAAGTATTTCTTCAGTCACAGAGTGGTCAGGAAGTGGAATAGTCTGGAAAAGAAGGTGGTTGAGGCAGGATCCATACATAGCTTTAAGAAGAGGTATGATAAAGCTCATGGAGCAGGAAGAGTGATCGAGTAGCGGCCAGTGAAGAGGCGGGGCCAGGAGCTATGACTCGACCCCTGAAACCACAACTAGGTGAGTACAACTAGGTGAGTACACACACACACACAGATGCGCATGCGCGGGTTCATTATAGCCTTAGGTAGACAGGGTGACACATTGGGAAAGTGATGGTTGAGGCAGCGCAGTTTGTGGAGCCTCTCATGAAGGTTCCACACCGGCACACTCAGGCCACTCGGCTCTCAACATAACCAAACAACCTTCCATTTTCAGCTGGCACCAGAGGCGACCCTCTGAGGACACGAGTTTGAGGCTCAACACATAGGGCGGCGCTGCGCCCCCTCGTAGGTGTAGCTGGCAGGAAGGTGAAGGAGGTGAGGGAACACGCCGCTGCTGTTTGGTATGCATGCCTTCAGTCCGCCCGGGGCGCCTCTGCTAGTAACTGCTTCTGCGGGTCTGCTGAACACCACCACACACACACACCCCATTCCTGCAAATCATTCTTACACACACACACACACACACACACACACACACACACATATATACAAACACACACACACATATACAAACACACACACATATACAAACACACACACAGACACATACAAACACACACACAAACACACACACAAACACACACACAAACACAAATACACACACACACACACACACACACGCACACACACACAGGACTATTGCCCAGAGCAGATATGGCTCTGAAACAAGTACACCCCTATTAAACGAGGAGCCCAATGGAAAGGAGACAAGACTTACACTAAGTCCCTATCAGTCCACCAAGCAAGGCCGAGGAATGTAGGGGGAGAGCTGTTAGGAACAGGGATAGCAGTAAGTGAGGAGAGAGAATGTAGAGAAGGTGACAGGTCCCCTGCAGAGGCACTACCATGCCACCAAGAGTTACAGGAAAAAATAAGGGAGACAATGGTTATGTACAAATGGGACCCACAGACACAGAGGGAAAGGCAATGGGAGGAGGAGAGGGAGAAGTCAATGTTTATTCATGGGCTTCAGGAGAGTGAAGAGACGACACATAATGAAAGATGGCAGAAAGAAAAACAGGAGATTGAAAACATCATCAGGAAATAGGCGAGGAAGATATGACTGATATAATAAATTTTCAGAGAATAGGAGGTTACTTGAAGGGAAGAAATCGCCTGGTCAAACTGATTTTCAAGACAAAAATGGTGAGGAACAGAATCCTGCAAGAGAAACTACGGCTGAAGGAATCATCAACATACAAGAGGGTGTTCCTAGACCACGACAGACCAAGAACAGAATGACAGCAGCTGAGGGAGAAGGCACACAAACGAAACGGGCTAGGAAGAGAGACAAGGACAGAGTCAGCAGAGGACAACCAGAGCTGGGCAGAGCAACAAGCGCATTCACACACACAACCATCATCAGGACCCCACAGCCAAACACACTATCCCAACACAAACCACTATCCACACTTACAGCCGCCCCCACCCCACAATATGCTGTAGAATTCCACAGCACACTACCAGGCCCCCCATTCCCACAGACCCACCAGAACACAGTGTTGGAGAGGAAACTGAAGGTATGGTACACCAACTCTGATGGAATAACGAATAAGTGGGAGGAGTGGCACTAAAGAATCAAAGAGGCTTCACCGGACATCATAGCACTCACAGAAACCAAGCTCACAGGAATGATAACAGATGCCATCTTTCCAAATGGGATATCAGATCCTGAGGAAAGACAGAGGGTACAGAGAGGGTGGAGGAGGTGCACTGCTCATCAAAAACCAAAGAGATTTTGATGAGCTGGAGAGAGGAGGCAGAGGAGAAGCAAGTGACTACATAATAAGAACACTTCAGTCTAGAGGTCCCAAGGTGGTAATTGCAGTGATGTATAACCCACCACAGAACAGCAGGAGACCAAAGCAAGAGTATGATGAGAGTAACAGAACGATGGTTGACACACTGGCTGAAGTGGCCAGAAGGGCTCATGTGAGCAGGGCATAGCTACTGATTGTGGGTAACTTCAATCACAAAGAAATTGACTGGGAGAACTTGGAGCTGCATGAGGGCCCAGAAACGTGGAGGGCTAAGATGATGGAGGTGGTACTGGAAAACCTCATGTACCAACACGTAAGGGATACTACCAAAGAGAGAGATGATGATGAACCAGCAAGACTGGACCTAGTATTCACCTTGAGTAGTGCAGATATTGAGGATATCATATATGAAAGACCCCTCGGGGCCATTGATCACGTGGTTCTGAGCTTCGAATACATTGTAGAGTTACAAGTGGAGAGGGAAGCAGGAAGGGCAGGACGAACGAACCCAAACTACAAGAGAGGGAACTACAGAGGCATGAGGAATTTCCTGAACGAGGTTCAGTGGGACAGAGCACTGGCAGGAAAGTCAGTAAATGAGATGATGGAATATGTGACAACAATATGCAAGGAACCTGAAGAGAAGTTTGTACTCAAGAGTAACAGAAATAAAGAGAGGGCCAGGATGAGCCCTTGGTTCACTCAAAGGTGTAGAGAGGCCAAACCAAGTGTGCTAGAGAATGGAAGAAGTATAAAAGGCAAAGAATCCAGGAGAATAAGGAGAGCAGTCGTTGAGCCAGAAATGAACATGCACAGGTAAGAAGGGAGGCCCAATGACAATACGAAAATGACATAGTTGAGAAAGCCAAATCTGACCTGAAGCTGTTGTACAGCCACATCAGGAGGAAAACAACAGTCAAGAACCAAGTAATCAGGCGGAGGAAGGAAGGAGGGGAGATCACAAGAAACGACTGAGAAGTTTGTCTGGAGCTCAACATGAGACTCAAAGAAGAAAGAGTTCACAGAGGGGACAGAAGAGACTCCGGAAAGACGGAGAGGTGGGGTACACCATCTAGTGTTGGACACAACACATACAACCCAGGAAGAAGTGAAGAGGCTGCTAAGCGAGCTAGATACCTCAAAGGCGATGGAGCTGGATAATCTCTCTCTCTCCATGCGTCCTGAGAGAGGGAGCAGAGGCGCTATGTGTACCACTAACAATAATCTTCAACACATCTATCGAAACAGGGCGACTACCTGAGATATGGAAGACAGCAAATGTAGTCCCAATTTAAAAAAAAAGGAGACAGGAACGTAGCACTAAACTACAGACCAGTGTCACTGACATGTATAGTATGCAAGGTCATGGAGAAGATAGTCAGGAGAAGAGTGGTGGAGCACCTAGAAAGGAATGAGCTTATCAACGACGGCCAACACGGTTTCAGGGACGGGAAATCCTTTGTCACAATCCTATTGGAGTTCTATGACAAGGTGACAGCAGTAAGACAAGAGAGAGAGAGAGGTGGGTAGATTGCGTTTTCTTGGATCAGGCAGGTATAACGGGAAGGCGCTGCAGTGGATCAGGGAATACCTGTCGGGAA
Organism: Cherax destructor; assembly: GCA_009830355.1. NCBI lineage: Eukaryota > Metazoa > Arthropoda > Malacostraca > Decapoda > Parastacidae > Cherax > Cherax destructor. The sequence continues at coordinate 52,927 of WNWK01009192.1, forward strand.
GACATCAGCGAGTCATGGTACGTGGCGAGGTGTCAGAGTGGGCGCCTGTGAAGAGCGGGGTTGCACAGGGGTCAGTCCTAGGACCGGTGCTGTTTCTGGTATATGTGAATGACATGAAGGAAAGAATAGACTCAGAAGTGTCCCTGTTTGCAGATGATGTAAAGTTGATGGTAAGAATTCAATCGGACGAGGACCAGACAAAACTACAAAGGGATCTGGACAGGCTGCAGGCCTGGTCCAGAAACTAGCTCCTGGAGTTCAACCCCACCAAGTGCAAAGTCATGAAGATTGGGGAAAGGCAAAGAAGACCGCAGACAGAGTACAGTCTAGGGGGCCAGAGACTACAAACCTCAAGGAAAAGAATCTTGGGGTGAGTAATAACACCGGACACATCTCCTGAGGCGCACATACGGGCGCCTGGCAAACCTATGAAAAGCATTCCGACATCTCAATAAGGAATCGTTCAGAACCCTGTACACCGTGTATGTCAGGCCTATATTGGAGTATGCAGCACCAGTTTGGAATCCATACTTAGCCAAGCATGTAAGGAAATTAGAGAAAGTGCAAAAGTTTGCAACAAGACTAGTGCCGGAGCTAAGGTTTATGTCCTACGAGGAGAGGTTAAGGGAAATCGACCTGACGACACTGGAGGATAGGAGAGATAGAGGGGATATAACGACATCTAAAATACTGAGAGGAATTGACAAGGTGGACAGAGACAGGATGTTCCAAAGATGGGACTCAGCAACAAGGGGTCACAGTTGGAAGTTGAAGACTCAGATGAATCACATGGATGATTGGAAGTATTTCTTCAGTCACAGAGTTGTCAGGAAGTGGAATAGTCTGGGAAGTGATGTTGTGGAGGCAGGATCCATACATAGCTTTAAGAAGCGGTATGATAAAGCTTATGGAGCAGGAAGAGTGACCTAGTAGCGACCAATAAATAACAAAAAAGGCACAATACCGTGACTGGAACAATACACACACAACCCGCACATAGAAGAGAGGAGCTTACGACGACGTTTCGGTCCGACTTGGACCATTTACAAAGTCACACTAACACAAAGGACAGGTGGAAGGGGTTATATATAGGCCAGCAGACAGGGAAGGGCACAAGAAAGTGGTGGAGGGGGTAATAGTGGAAGTAGTAGTGGTAGTGGAAGTAGTTGTAGTGGAGTCAGTCATATTCTAGGAAAGGAGCACTTTTCTATGTGCGGGTTGTGTGTATAGTAGCGACCAGTGAAGAGGGGGGATCAGGAGCTGGGACTCGACCCCTGCAACCACAACTAGGTGAGTACCCATACGGGTGTGAGGTTTCGGGGTTAACATCCCCTGCTTAGATGCTCCAAGTGTTTCCTCAAGAACCAGACTTTCTCTAACTCGGCATAAACGGCGAGGAGAGGCAGCGTTGGCCTGGGTAGAGGGCAGCTGGGAGGGTAGAGGGCAGCTGGGAGGGTAGTGGAGGCAGGGGCATGATGGTGCGTCTTGATCAATCACTGAGGGTTACAGCTCAGACTGGAACGCTCTTCGAATGTTTGCGGTGCGATCAGAACACCCCTTTATCGGCGCACAGGCCAAGGTGCTATTTAATTATTTGTTATAGTGGAGATAAGCTGGCCGAGAATGCGGCGCTGGAGGGTATGAATGGAGTCCTTCCTGCCCACGTCACCCCTCAGGGTGGGTACTTCTACTCCCTCCGTCGCTAGCCGCCCCTGCACCTTCACTCTCCTCCAGCACAGTCTCCGGTATCCTCTCACCTGTTATTACTAACATACTGACCTTCTCGTTGCCCTCTTACTTGGTGCATCCAACAAAATAAGCAGACTCTTGGATGTCACTACCGCCCGCCTCCGGCTGGGTTACAAGTATCTTTGGCAGGTTAAATCACCACCACCAGATGTAGACCAAACAAGATGTAAACTTTGCCAGTTGGATTATTGTCACACCCTGCGTCATTATGTACTGGAGTGCGATAAAATTAATGAATTCAGAGACTACTCACTCAGAAATGTTCAAGATATGTCAAAGTATTTTATCCACAGTGGTATATTACAGACCATTCTGGAAAAATACCCTGACTTTGCTCCTGTAAATAAAGCATTGACACGTGTGTGTGTGTGTGTGTGTGTGTGTGTGTATGTACATGTGTGTATGTGTATGTGTGTATGTATATACATGTATGCGTGTGTATGTGTATATGTATATGTGTGTGTGTGTGACCCAACAATTAAAATTTGCACCAATAACTCATTACAGTTGTGGCTGGGTGTAGACTAATAGATTGCTCATTGCTTTATAATTTGTTCATGAGTGCAACCATGTACAGACGTAAAATTTACTTACATGATTCATTACCTTGTAACTAGTGAATTAATTACCATTGTACCTTGTTCAGCTATCAAACTTTGGGGCCCAGTCTCTGGACCCTATATATACCTCTGTAATCTGCAAATACCTTTGTAACTTGTCATGATTGTGACCATCTGAGTTCATTACCTTTGTAACTTGCTCAGCCATCAAACTTTGAGGTCCAGTCCCTGGACCCATTATGTACCTCTGTAATCTTTTGACTACCGCCCACAGGATGGGTATGGGGTGCATAATAAAGATATCAAAACTCCCACAATATACTCCCTCACCAGCAACTTGATCCGGCCACTCACCCACACACCAGTCCCTGCCTAACACACCCTCATCTATGTCTTCAAGCTCACAAGAAGAAGCCTCGTACCCATCCTATCCCTCAGTTCCACACCTGATCCCTTCAAGGCAGGTGTCTCAAACGTGGAAATATTCTCCCCCTGTGATCAGACCCGGGCACCTTGCATTTACCAGGAACAGTATGACCCCTTTATGGCTTTAATGCTAACTCATAAATGTAATAATAATAATAATAATAATGAGTAACACTAGTACCATATATGTTAACCTCGTCTCTCAGCGAGAAGCCAATCATACTATTTAACCTTCCACTCCGACCTCACGAATCATCGCAGAATTTGATCTTACTGCCTAACCTCACAGCCTAATCTTACTTCCCGAACTAAGAAATTTATCCTACTCCCTAGTCTCACCTTCAGCGAGGAAGCCTATCAACCCGCCTAACCTCACACTCATTCTACCATCCCAGCCCCACACCTCCAGCTGCAAGTCACTCTGCACACTTTTAAAGCACCTACATGGTCACCTAGCCACTTGCCAGCAACCTAGATAGTTATCTAGTCACTCTACAACCTAGACGGTTTCTAGCCTCTTCCTAACCATTTAGCCAGTTCTCTAACCACACCTCAGCGATATAGCTGGATCCTAGTCACTCACCAATTACTAGCTGGCTCCTCTGTACTTACGAACCACCTAGCCGGCTCCTAGCTACTACCCCATCAGTTAGCCAACTCCTAGCCACTCCCAACCACATATCTGCCTCCCTAGACGTTCCCTATCTAACCGGTTCCTAATCATTACCAAACTATTTGACCAGCTGCTCAGTAAACGTTCAAGCGTCCTTCTAAAACCTAAGTTGATTTCTTTGAGTGCTGCTTCAAGCTGATTTCTTGATTTGCATTATTTAGCTTACATTAGGATGCATCTGGTTAGGTTAGACCATCGTCTGCTAACAAAAATAACCTATCCAGAGCTGTGTCTTTCTCAGGGGATACTAAGTTTACTGTTTCTTTACAATGGCTTGTGTAATAAGTTCTCAATGATGAGGTTCTAGCTCTCAATGATGAGGTTCTAGTTCTCAATGATGAGGTTCTAGTTCTCAATGATGAGGTTCTAGTTCTCAATGATGAGGTTCTAGTTCTCAATGATGAGGTTCTAGTTCTCAAAGATGAGGCTCTAGCTCTCACTGATGAGGTTCTAGCTCTCAATGATGAAGTTCTAGTTCTCAAAGATGAGGTTCTAGTTCTCAATGATAAGGTTCTAGTTTTCAAAGATGAGGTTATAGTTCTCAATGATGAGGTTCTAGTTATCAGTGATGAGGTTCTAGCTCTCAATAATGAGGTTCTAGTTCTCAATGATGAGGTTCTAGTTCTCAATGATGAGGTTCTAGTTCTCAAAGATGAGGTTCTAGCTCTCAATGATGAGGTTCTAGTTCTCAATGATGAGGTTCTAGTTCTCAATGATGAGGTTCTAGTTCTCAATGATGAGGTTCTAGTTCTCACAGATAAAAAAAAAGCTGAAATCTCTTTTGGATAAGAATGATAATAAGTATAATAATAAATGTAAAGGAATAGGCAGTAAGGAAGTGAAGTGAACGATACAATCTGAGGAAGTGAAGTGAACGATACAATCTGAGGAAGTGAAGTGAACGATACAATCTGAGGAAGTGAAGTGAACGATACAATCTGAGGAAGTGAAGTGAACGATACAATCTGAGGAAGTGAAGTGAACGATACAATCTGAGGAAGTGAAGTGAACGATACAATCTGAGGAAGTGAAGTGAACGATACAATCTGAGGAAGTGAAGTGAACGATACAATCTGAGGAAGGTTAAAAGAGTTGGGAAACAGAAATTATTCTGCTAGATGGAACATCTGGCACCAGGGACACGCAGGAAAGACAGGTGTATCTTTACCTAGAGCAGGTGTATGTGACGTAGTTTAAAAGGTTACATAATATCTTGTCATGAGAGGAGAACAACTCCATTTTCTGCCTAAGTGCAGGAGACAACGATTCACAAAGTCACGGAACGGGATGGGGGCGCGAGTGTTTTAACCACCGCACCAAATATATTTCTATACACCATTAGGAAGGTTAGCATGGGCCACCACTGTGACCACAAAAGCAGGATTTTACAGACGAGTACCACACCAGCGTTGCTGTGGCGTCCTCTAGCTCCAGTCCCATCACACCTACCGTTATGACTCACGAAATCGTAATAACACGATCGCAAACAAATCTCAGAACTTGTGGGACTTGAACCCATGGCAAGTGGATCCTGAAACTGACAGGTCTGTATTCACAATGGTGGCTCATGCTAACCTCCCAATGATGTATAGAAATATAACTAGTTGCATAAATCTATTAGAACCAGCAGGTCCAGTGGCTAACACACACTGGCCTGAGAATTTTAGGATCAGCCTGCAATGGGTTCGATCCCCGCGAAGGGATGAGATGCCGGCCAAGCAGAGGGAAGCTGCTGACTTAATTAGGTTAAATGGTGGAATCTAAGTCGTATGTAGCATTCTGCCTAGAGGAGTAGATAGTGAATGGATGTCTAGAACAACAGGTGTAAATTACTAGGCAAACAAGTACTGCAAGGAAATATATACGCAAGGGATGGAGGTACGTGGACCCTCGGTTTAAGTCGATAATTCTTTCCAGAATGCTGTTCGAGCGCCGTTACCGAACGAATTTGTTCCCATAAGCACGAATGTAAATTAGATTAGTCGTTTCAGACACCCAAAAATACATTTACAAAAGCACTTACAAAAATACACTTACATAATTGTTCGAGTTGGGAGCTGTACGAAACCGAGGGTCCACTGTATATGTTTCTTGGGCAGCGGTGGGAGGATTGGCTAATTCAGTCAAGGAAGCCATTGTTAAATTGTACAAGACTTTATATTGACAGACGTAAGAGTTAGGAGTGTGTGGGGAACTAAGATGTTACAGTACTTGGGAAGGGGGGAGCAAATATTGCCAAGATATATTAGGAAAACCTAGGAAATGGGATAACTCATGAAACAGTTATTTATATAAGGAAGGATATTGGTGTACAAGGAGAGACAGGGAAGCGAGGCAAAGCTACTATCAAGGTTGCCACAGCACAAGAAATCAAAATGGATGAGCTAAGAATAATTGAATGTACACAGGGATAAGCCTGCTATGTGTACTCACCTAATTGTGGTTGCAGGGTCGAGACTCAGCTCCTGGCCCCGCCTCTTCGCTGTCCGCTACTGGGTCTCTGCTCTCCCTGCTCCATGAGTTTTATCATACATTGTCTTAAAACTATGTATGGTTCCTGCCTCCACTATATCTTTCTCTAGACTATTCCACTTCCTGACTACTCTATGGCTGAAGAAATACTTCCTAACATCCCTTTGACTCATCTGAGTCTTCAACTTCAATTGTGACCCCTTGTTTCTGTGTTCCCTCTGGAACATCCTGTCTCTATCCACCTTGTCTATTCCACGCTGTATTTTGCATGTCGTTATTATGTCTTCCCCTAACCCTCCTGTCCTCCAGTGTTGTCAGGCCGATTTCATAAGAACATAAGAACATAAGAAAGAAGGAACACTGCAGCAGGCCTACTGGCCCATGCGAGGCAGGTCCAAGTCCCCCACCAGCTTAAGCCAATGCCCCGACCCAGCCAGGTCAGGTTACATTCATTAAGGAAGGAGCACGGCATCTGACCTAGTTGCACAAGCTAGTCAGGACCAACTCACACCCACCCGCACCCACTCATATATTTATCTAGCCTATTTTTAAAACTACACAACGTTTTAGCCTCTATAACTGTAATCGGGAGTTTGTTCCACTCATCCACAACTCTATTACCAAACCAATGCTTTCCTATATCCTTCCTGAATCTGAATTTATCCAACTTAAAGCCATTGCTGCGTGTCCTGTCAATACTAGATATTTTCAGCACGCTATTTACATCCCTTTTATTTATTCCTGTTTTCCATTTATACACCTCAATCATATCCCCCCTAATTCTACGCCTTTCTAGAGAGTGCAGATTCAGGGCCCTCAGTCTATCCTCATAGGCAAGATTTCTGATACATGGGATCAACGTAGTCATCCTCCTTTGTACGTTTTCCAGAGCATTTATAAAATTGTTCACAAACAGTGTCCAGAATATCTTGCTGCCAATTTTGTCAAGGCTGGGAACCAAAGCAGACATAGTACTAGGGAAAGAGAGCACAACTTTGTAGTACCCACAGTCAGTGGCCAGGCTTCAAACACCTTTTATTGTACAGCAATAAAGGAATGGAACAGACTGCCTGCACATGTCAAAGGCAGTCATAGCATGAGCCAGTTCAAGAAGAGAGCCAAAAGGTACCTAATGAATGTAGCGACAGAAAGGGAGGAGAATGATTTTCCATTTTTTTAGCTAACACACATGTAAATGTTAATACATAACTCTTTTTACCTTATTCCTAGTATACATATATCCTTTATAATATAATAACATATATCTCCTACAATGTATAATATTAAGGTACTAAAAGGACCCCAATGGAAATACTGTAAGTCACTCTGTCTGACTTTTTGGGTTATCCTAGGTTCTCTACACATATGCTTCCCTTAACCTTTCTTCGTAGGACATTTCCCTTAGCTCTGGAACTAACCTTGTCGCAAACCTTTGCACTTTCTCTAATTTCTTGACGTGCTTGACCAGGTATGGGTTCCAAACTGGTGCTGCATACTCTAGTATGGGCCTGATGTACACGGTGTACAGTGTCTTGAACGATTCCTTACTAAGGTATCGGAACTTTGTTCTCAGGTTTGCCAGTCGCCCGTATGCTGCAACAGCTATCTGGTTGATGTGTGCTTCCGGAGACGTGCTTGGTGTTATACTGACCCCAAGATCTTTCTCCTTGAGCGAGGTTTGCAGTCTTTGGCCACCTAGCCTATACTCTGTCTGCGGTCCTCTTTGCCCTTCCCCAATCTTCATGACTTTGCATTTGGCGGGGTTAAATTCGAGAAGCCAGTTGCTGGACCAGGTGTCAAGCATGTCCAGGTCTCTCTGTGTATGTGTGTGCACTCACCTAGTTGTGGTTGCAGGGGTTGATTCATAGCTTCTGGCCCCGCCTCTTCACTGGCCGCTACTGGGTCACTCTCCCTGCGCCATGAGCTTTATCATACCTCTTCTTAAAGCTATGAATGGATCCTGCCTCCACTGCATCGCTTCCCAACCTATTCCACTTCCTGACCACTCTGTGACTGAAGAAATACTTCCTAACATCCCTGTGATTCATCTGAGTCTTCAACTTCCAACTGTGTCCCCTTGTTGCTGTGTCCCATCTCTGGAACATTCTGTCTCTGTCCACCTTGTCAATTCCTCTCAGTATTTTATATGTCGTTATCATGTCCCCCTATCTCTCCTGTTCTCCAGTGTTGTCAGGTCGATTTCCCTTAACCTCTCCTCGTAGGACATACCCCTTAGCTCCGGGACTAGTCTTGTGCAAACCTTTGCACTTTCTCTAGTTTCTTTACGTGTTGCTAGGTGTGGGTTCCAAACTGGTGCTGCATACTCCAATATGGGCCTAACGTACACAGTGTACAGGGTCCTGAACGATTCTTTATTAAGATGTCGGAATGCTGTTCTTAGGTTTGCTAGGCGCCCATATGCTGCAGCAGTTATTTGGTTGATGTGCGCCTCAGGAGATGTTCCTGGTGTTATACTTCCCCAAGATCTTTTTCCTTGATTGAGGTTTGCAGTCTCTGGCCCTATACTGTACTCCGTCTGCGGTCTTTTTGCCCTTCACTAATCTTCCATGACTTTGCACTTGGTGGGGTTGATCTCCAGGAACCAATTGCTGGACCAGGCTTGTAGCCTGTCCAGATCCCTTTGTAGTTCTGCCTGTTCCTCGTCCGATTGAATTCTTCTCATCAACTTCACATCATCTGAAAACAGGGACACTTCGAGTCTATTCCTTCCGTCCTGTCGTTCACAAATACCAGGAACAGCACCGGTCCTAGGACTGACCCTTGTGGAACCCCACTGTCACCGGCGCCCACTTGACACCTCGCCACGTACCATGACTCGCTGTTGTCTTCCTGACAGGTATTCCCTGATCCATTGTAGTGCCTTCCTGTTACTCCTGCCTGGTCCTCCAGCTTCTGTGGAACTGTGTCAAACGCCTTCTTACAGTCCAAGAATATCAATCTACCCACCCCTCTTCTCTCTTGTCTTATTGCTGTCACCCTGTCATAGAACTCCAGTAGGTTTGTGACACAGGATTTCGTCCCTGAAACCGTGTTGGCCGTCGTTGATAAGCTCATTCCTTCTAGGTGCTCCACCACTCTTCTCCTGACTATCTTCTCCATGACCTTGCATACTATACATGTCAGTGACACTGGTCTGTAGTTTAGTGCTACGTTCCTGTGTGTGTGTTCTGTGTGTGTGTGTGTCTATGTGTGTGTGTGTGTCTCACCTAGTTGTACTCACCTAGTTGTACTCACCTAGTTGTGGTTGCAGGGTCGATTCATAGCTTCTGGCCCCGCCCTTCACTGGCCGCTACTGGGTCACTCTCCTCGCCATGAGCTTTATCATACCTCTTCTTAAAGCTATGTATGTGTGTGTGTGTGTGTGCTCACCTGTTTGTGGTTGCAGGGTCGAGTCATAGTTCAGAGATGCGGACTCGAGTTGACGTTCAGTTTGGCAATATTCGTAGCATTACGGTTATAAGAGTTATATATGTAGACACAGAGGAGTGTAATTTAATAGTTATAACTTCTATGAACTTAAAGAGACGTTGCATATGGAATATATTCTTAAACGTAACTCTCTCCTTGGGGTAAAATCCTGATTACTATTTTGTTTCCTTAGTTTTTAAAGAAATAACTATTTTTTTCGTCTTCGAGAAAGCTTCTCAGCAAACATTTTTTTTTTTGGTTCTGGAGAATGTAATATTATAAGTAACTATTTACCTATGTAAGAATTCGTGAGAAATTTTCTTGTGTCGGTGACCACGCTTCCATATTACCACTACTAACAGCACCAGCACTACAGCGGACACTCCACCGTCTCTATAACAACAACAACCTACCAACCACCACTACCAACCACCACTACCAACCACCACTACTACCACTGCTTCCCACCATGAACCAGGAACCGCTAGTGGAGTAAGCGTGAGCACACCCCTCAGCAGGAGATCTGCTGTTCAGTATTCTGGCTGGACCTCGTCTCAGGAAGTCACGTTAGCACACCAACTTTCTATTCTCCTTTATTAGGCAAGCTTGCATATTGTTCTCCAGTGTTCTCATCTACTCTGTTTTAACTGGCTTTAAAACGCTGTCGTTATTCCCATGCATTGTGTTCGTTATTTGATAAACTTTAAAATGCTGTAAGGGCGTGCGATGTATTAGCATGATGTCTGAATTGGTCATTAGTGTTTCAGGTGTTTCAAGAGGCGGTGAGTTTCCCTGTCTCTAATTTCATGTTTATTTTCTTATATCTACCTTGCCATAAACTATCGCATTTGCTTTGCTTTCAAGGTGAAGTCCTTTCCTTAATTCATGGATAACTTAACAAATATTTAGGACAATTGTGTTGTAGAGGTCAGCAAAGCTCACACCTCTTCAACACAATTGCCCTCAAAGAATAAGTTATACCATGACTTATGGAAAGATCCTGGACTTCACCTTCGAAAGCAAAGCAAATGCGATAGATATGTACAATGATTATAGAGGAAAATAACATATTACAAGAAGACAGGGTAACTAACATGCCCCTTAAATATTCCCTGGAAAGGCGTTAATTGGCTGTGAAACTTTGTAAATAAATCATAAATTGTATTAGACAATTATACTGTTTACACCTGATACCCCAAACTTACCTACCACCCCTTTCTAAACGCTTCTCCTACTTTAGCATTTAGGTCTCCTACCACGATTACTCTCACTAGGCTCAAAGTTCCTACACACCCCTTAACATCTCCCAAAATCTCTCTCTCTCTCCCACCTCCTCTCTTCTCCAGGTGCATACGCACATATTTGACCCACTTTTCACATCCGACCCTTATTTTAATCCACAAATCCTAGAACTTATACATTTATGTTCCTCTTCTCTCTCCATAACTGATCCTTCAACATTATTGCTACCCCTTCCTTAGCTCTAACTCTCTCAGATACTCTGACTTAATCCCATTTATTTTTCCCCACTGAAACTCACCTACCTCTTTCAGCTTTGTTTCGCTTAGGGCCAGGACATCCAACTTCAATCATCTCTTTCTTATCATCCGCACTACATCCACGCACATTCAAACATCCCAATTTTATGAAGCATTTGATTGAACTTTGTATAGAAAGGGGTTTGGTTATAGGTAACACATATTTTAAGAAAAAGAGGATAATTAAGTATACAAGATATGATGTAGGGCGAAATGACAGTAGTTTGTTGGACTACGTATTGGTAGATAAAAGACTGTTGGGTAGACTTCAGGATGTACATGTTTATAGAGGGGCCACAGATATATCAGATCACTTTTTAGTTGTAGCTACAGTGAGAGTAAAAGGTAGATGGAATACAAGGAGAATGGAAACAGCAAGTAAGAGAGAAGTGAAGATTTATAAACTAAAGGAGGAGGCGGTTAGGGTAAGATATAAACAACTGTTGAAGGACAGATGGGCTAGTGAGAGTATAATCAATGGGGTAGAAGAGTTATGGGGTAAGTTTAAAAATATAGTGCTAGAGTGTTCAGCAGAAGTTTGTGGTTATAGGAAAGTGGGTGCGGGATGGAAGAAGAGCGATTGGTGGAATGATGATGTAAAGAGAGTAGTAAGAGAGAAAAAGTTAGCATATGAGAGGTTTTTGTAAAGTAGAAGTGATGCAAGGAGGGAAGAGTATATGGAGAAAAAAAGAGAGGTTAAGAGAGTTGTAAAGCAGTGTAAAAAGAGAGCAAATGAGAGGGTGGGTGAGATGTTATCAACAAATTTTGTTAAAAATAAGAAAAAGTTTTGGAGTGAGATTAACAAGTTTAGAAAACCTAGGGAAAGAATGGATTTGTCAGTTAAAAATAGGAGAGGAGAGTTATTAAATGGAGAGTTACAGGTATCGAGAAGATGGAGGGAATATTTTGAGGAGTTGTTAAATGTTGATGAAGACAGGGAAGCTGTGATTTCGTGTATAGGGCAAGGAGGAATAACATCTTGTAGGAGTGTGGAAGAGCCAGTTGTGAGTGTAGGGGAAGTTCGTGAGGGAGTGAGTAGAATGAAAGGGGGTAAAGCAGCTGGGATTGATGGGATAAAGATAGAAATGTTAAAGGCAGGTGGGGATATAGTTTTAGAGTGGTTAGTGTTTATATTTAATAAATTTATGGAAGAGGGTAAGGTACCTAGGGATTGGCAGAGAGCATGCATAACTCCTTTGTATAAAGGCAAAGGGGACAAAAGAGAGTGTAAAAATTATAGGGGAATAAGTCTGTTGTGTATACCTGGTAAAGTGTATGGTAGAGTTATTATTGAAAGAATTAAGAGTAAGACAGAAAGCAGGATAGCAGATGAACAACAAGGCTTTAGGAAGGGTAGGGGGTGTGTAGACCAAGTGTTTGCAGTGAAACATATAGGTGGACAATATTTAGATAAGGGTAAAGAGGTTTTTGTGGCAATTATGGATTTGGAAAAGGCATATGATAGGGTGGATAGAGGGGCAATGTGGCAGATGTTGCAAATGTATGGAATAGGAGGTAGGTTATTGAAAGCGGTGAAAAGTTTTTACGAGGATAGTGAAGCTCAGGTTAGAGTATGTAGGCGAGAGGGAGATTATTTCCCAGTAAAAGTAGGCCTTAGACAGGGATGTGTGATGTCACCGTAATTGTTTAATATATTTATAGATAGAGTTGTAAGAGAAGTGAATGCTCTGGTGTTGGCAAGAGGTGTGGGGTTAAAAGATAAAGAATCTAACACAAAGTGAGAGTTGTCACAGTTGCTCTTTGCTGATGACACTGTGCTTTTGGGGGATTCTGAAGAGAAGTTGCAGAGGTTGGTGGATGAGTTTTGGAAGGGTATGTAAAAGAAGGAAATTAAAAGTGAATATAGGAAAGAGTAAGGTGATGAGGATAACAAAAAAATTAGATAATGGAAGATTGGATATCAGATTGGAGGGAGAGAGTATGGAGGAGGTGAATGTGTTCAGATATTTGGGAGTGGATGTGTCAGCAGATGGGTCTATGAAGGATGAGGTGAATCATATAATTAATGAGGGGAAAAAGATGAGTGGTGCACTGAGGAGCTTGTGGAGACAGAGAACTTTATCCATGAAAGCAAAGAGGAGAATGTATGAGAGTATAGTTATACCAACACTCTTGTATGGGTGAGACATGGGTGGTGAATGTTGCAACAAGGAGAAGGCTGGAGGCAGTGGAGATGTCATGTCTGAGGTCAATGTGTGGTGTGAATATAATGCAGAGAATCCGTAGTTTGGAGATTAGGAGGAGGTGTGGGATTACCAAAACTATTATCCAAAGAGCTGAGGAGGGATTGTTGAGATGGTTTGGACATATAGAAAGGATGGAGCAAAATAGAGTGACTTCGAGAGTGTATAAATCTGTAGTGGAGGGAAGGCGGGGTAGGGGTCGGCCTAGAAAGGTTGGAGGGGGGGTAAAGGAGGTTTTGTGCGAGGGACTTGGACTTCCAGCAAGCGTGCGTGAGCGTGTTACATAGGAGCGAACGGAGGCAAATGGTTTTTAGGATTTGACGTGCTGTTGGAGTGTAAGCAAGGCAACTTTTATGAAGGGTTTCAGGGAAACCTGCAGGCCGGACTTGATTCCTGGAGATGAGAAGTACAGTGCCGGCACTCTGAAGGAGTGTTAATGTTACAGTTTTGTCGGTGTTCTTAAAGAACATAAGTTTTCTCTTTATTCTCTGATACTTTGTACATGTTTCTGACACGTATATTTGTCTTGATGTGTATGGAACAAGAGCATGAGTGTGCATACACTTGAAGGGGGTGTGTATATTAATATGTATATACTTGGAGTATACTTCAGTCCATATCCTGGCCCAGGAAATCGTAATAACACAATTGTAAGCAAACCAGGGTAGAGGTGGGGGTTAGAACCCATGGCGAGTGGATCGTAAAGCTTGAGGCCAGTGTGTTAACCACAGGCCTGGAGTTTTACGATCCACTCTCCATGGGTTCTAACCTCATCCGTACCCTGGTTTATTTGTTTCGCTTTATTAACGATTAAAGTGTCCTGGACTGGTGGTGAACGAGTCTCACAGAATTAATGACCCTACCGTTGCCAAGACGCGTTAAACCTGTTAACGCATTGAACCTCCATCTTTGTCTGGGTCAGCGGTCTTGACCTCGATCCTGACCTCATGACTTAATTACTGTTTGTATTTTAGTTTCTCATAAATAAAGAATGATTTTTTTTCTTTTTTAGTTTCCATGACATCCAGCTGTAAAGTTTCATCACTATCAGTTACTCGTTTCTTAGGTATAATTTCAACAGACATATGTACTTGTACACATAAACACACATATATGGGCATGTGCACTACCGGACACATATTCAGGAACACTTATAGTCAAATGTAAACATTTATATGTCCATGTATGTACACAAGTGCGCACGCACACATACACACACACACGTCATAGAGTTGTCAGGAAGTGGAATAGCCTAGATAGTGACGTAGTGGAGGCAGGAACCATACATAGTTTTAAGACGAGGTTTGATAAAGATCATGGAGCAGGGAGAGAGAGGACCTAGTAGCAATCAGTGAAGAGGCGGGGCCAGTTGTGACTCGACCCCTGCAACCACAAATAGGTGAGTACAAATAGGTGAGTACACACACACACACACACAGGGAGAGAGTGACTTAGTAGCGGCCAGTGAAGACGCGGGGCCAGGAGTTATGACTCGACCTCTGAAACCACAATTAGGTGAATACACACACACACACAGGGACGGGAAATCATGTGTCACTAACCTACTGGAGTTCTATGACAGGGTGACAGCAGTGAGACAAGAGAGAGGGGTGGGTAGATTGCATTTTCTTGGATTGTAAGAAGGCGTTTGTCACAGTTCCACACAAGAGATTAGTGCAAAAGCTGGAGGACCAGGCAGGGATAACAGGGAAGGCACTACAATGGATCAGGGAATACCTGTCAGGAAGACAGCAGCGAGTCATGGTATGTGGCGAGGTGTCAGAGTGGGCGCCTGTGACGAGTGGGGTTCCACAGGGGTCAGTCCTAGGACCGGTGCTGTTTCTGGTATTTGTGAACGACATGACGGAAGGAATAGACTCTGAAGTGTCCCGTTTGCAGATGATGTGAAGTTGATGAGAAGAATTCAATCGGACGAGGACCAGGCAGAACTACAAAAGGATCTGGACAGGCTACAAGTCTGGTCCAGCAATTGTCTCCTGGAGTTCAACCCCACCAAGTGCAAAGTCATGAAGATTGGGGAAGGGCGAAGACGACCGTCGACGGAGTACAGTCTAGGGGGACAGAGACTACAAACCTCACTCAAGGAAAAAGATCTTGGGGTGAGTATAACACCAGGCACATCTCCTGAGGCGCACATCAACCAAATAACTGCTGCAGCATATGGGCGCCTAGCAAACCTAAGAACAGCATTCCGACATCTTAATAAGGAATCGTTCAGGACCCTGTACACTGTGTACGTTAGGCCCATATTGGAGTATGCAGCACCAGTTTGGAACCCACACCTAGCCAAGCACGTAAAGAAACTAGAGAAAGTGCAAAGGTTTGCAACAAGACTAGTCCCGGAGCTAAGGGGTATGTCCTACGAGTAGAGGTTAAGGAAAATTGACCTGACGACACTGGAGGACAGGAGAGATAGGGATGACATGATAACGACATATAAAATACTGAGAGGAATTGACAAGGTGGACAGAGACAGAATGTTCCAGAGATGGAACACATCAACAAGGGGACACAGTTGGAAGTTGAAGACTCAGATGAATCACAGGGATGTTAGGAAGTATTTCTTCAGTCACAGAGTGGTCAGGAAGTGGAATAGTTTGGGAAGCGATGTAATGGAGGCAGGATCCATTCATAGCTTTAAGAAGAGGTATGATAAAGCTCATGGCGCAGGGAGGGTGACCCAGTAGCGGCCAGTGAAGAGGCGGGGCCAGGAGCTATGAATCGACCCCTGCACCGCAACTAGGTGAGTACAACTAGGTGAGTACACACACAGAGGGAGAGAGTAACCTAGTAGCGACCAGTGAAGAGGCGGGGCCAGGAGTTATGAATCGACCCCTGAAACCACAATTAGGTGAATACACACACACACACACACACACACACACACACACACACACACATGGTATACGTAAATGACATGACGGACGGGATAGACTCAGAAGTGTCTCTATTCGCGGATGATGTGAAAATAATGAGGAGAATCACATCGGAAGAGGACCAGGCAGGGCTGCAAACAGACCTGGACAAGCTCGACATCTGGTCTAGCAACTGGCTTCTCGAAGTCAATCCCTCCAAATGCAAAGTCATGAGGATCGGAGAAGGGCAAAGAAGACCGCTGACAGAGTACAAGCTAGGCGGACAAAGGCTACAAACCTCGGCAAAGGAGAAAGACCTTGGAGTGAGTATAACGCCAAGCACGTCTCCGGAGGCACACATCAACCAGATAACTGCGGCAGCATATGGGCGACTGGCAAACCTAAGATTAGCGTTCCGTTACCTTAACAAGGAATCGTTCAAGACACAGTATACCTTGTACGTCAGGCCCATACTAGAATATGCAGCACCAGTCTGGAACACACACCTGGTCAAGCACGTAAAGAAACTAGAGAAAGTGCAAAGGTTTGCGACAAGGTTAGTTCCACAACTCAGGGGTCTGTCTTAGGAAGAAAGGTTGAGGGAAATGGGACTAACAACACTGGAGGAAAGAAGGGTCAGAGGAGACATGATAACGACATACAAAATACTGTGGGGAATTGACAAGGTAGACAGTGACAGGATGTTCCAGAAAGGGAACACGGAAACAAGGGGACACAACTGGAAGCTGAAGACTCAGATGAGTCAAAGGGATGTTAAGAAGTATTTCTTCAGCTACAGAGTAGTCAGGAAGTGGAATAGTCTAGAGAAAGATATAGTGGAGGCAGGAACCATACATAGTTTTAAGACAAGGTATGATAAAGCTCATGGAGCAGGGAGAGCAGAGACCCAGTAGCAGACAGCGAAGAGGCGGGGCCAGGAGCTGAGTCTCGACCCCTGCAACCACAATTAGGTGAGTACACACACACACACTAACAAGATCAAAAAGTCGCTAGAAAACATCATCACAACAAAAGAAGTCATGCGGAATACTAAGCGAACTTGTAACAAAAGGCAATGGGACCAAATAACATACCTCCATGGGTGCTGAGAGAGGAAGCAGAACCACTGTGTAACCCACTAAAGGAGATATAAAGCCTATGTTTCCAGTCACGACGAGTGACAGAAAAGTGGAAAAAACACCAGGACAAATGTGGTCACCATTTATAAAAACGGGGACAGATAAAAGGCAGAAAGAAAGTATTTGTGGAAACAGTAAAGAGAATGATGTTGGAGCACTTGGAAGATAATTTTTTACAGACCACAGAACGGGAGGGGTTTAAAACCATGGCCAGCAGTAATTGTCATTTTACGATTTCGTGAGTCAAGATTGCTTTACAGAAAACCAGCTGGGATTTATGGATGGAAAATCCTGTCTAATAAACCTGCTCGAGTTCTATGAGAGAATCATAAAGATAAAACAAGAAAGACAGGATTGGTTGTGCTGCGTCTTCTAGGATTGGTTGTGCTGTGTCTTCTAGGATTAGTTGTGCTGTGTCTTCTAGGATTGGTTGTGCTGCGTCTTCTAGGATTGGTTGTGCTGCGTCTTCTAGGATTGGTTGTGCTGCCTCTTCTAGGAATGGTTGTGCTGCGTCTTCTAGGATTGGTTGTGCTGCGTCTTCTAGGATTGGTTGGGTTGCGTCTTCTAGGATTGGTTGTGCTGCGTCTTCTAGGATTAGTTGTGCTGTGTCTTCTAGGATTGGTTGTGCTGCGTCTTCTAGGATTGGTTGTGCTGCCTCTTCTAGGATTGGTTGTGCTGCCTCTTCTAGGATTGGTTGTGCTGCGTCTTCTAGGATTGGTTGTGCTGTGTCTTCTAGGATTGGTTGTGCTGCGTCTTCTAGGATTGGTTGGGCTGTGTCTTCTAGGATTGGTTGTGCTGCCTCTTCTAGGATTGGTTGTGCTGCGTCTTCTAGGATTGGTTGTGCTGCGTCTTCTAGGATTAATGGGCTGCGTCTTCTAGGATTTGTTGTGCTGCGTCTTCTAGGATTGGTTGGGCTGCGTCTTCTAGGATTGGTTGTGCTGTGTCTTCTAGGATTGTTTGTGCTGCGTCTTCTAGGATTGGTTGTGCTGCGTCTTCTAGGATTGGTTGTGCTGCGTCTTCTAGGATTGGTTGTGCTGCGTCTTCTAGGATTGGTTGGGCTGCGTCTTCTAGGATTAGTTGTGCTGCGTCTTCTAGGATTGGTTGGGCTGCGTCTTCTAGGATTGGTTGTGCTGCGTCTTCTAGGATTAGTTGTGCTGTGTCTTCTAGGATTGGTTGGGCTGCGTCTTCTAGGATTGGTTGTGCTGCGTCTTCTAGGATTGCTTGTGCTGCCTCTTCTAGGATTGGTTGTGCTGCCTCTTCTAGGATTGGTTGTGCTGCGTCTTCTAGGATTGGTTGTGCTGTGTCTTCTAGGATTGGTTGTGTTGCGTCTTCTAGCATTGGTTGGGCTGTGTCTTCTAGGATTGGTTGTGCTGCCTCTTCTAGGATTGGTTGTGCTGCGTCTTCTAGGATTGGTTGTGCTGCGTCTTCTAGGATTGGTTGGGCTCTGTCTTGTAGGATTGGTTGGGCTGCGTCTTCTAGGATTGGATGGGCTGCGTCTTCTAGAATTGGTTGGGCTCTGTCTTGTAGGATTGGTTGGGCTGCGTCTTCTAGGATTGGTTGGGCTGTGTCTTCTAGGATTGGATGGGCTGCGTCTTCTAGGATTGGTTGGGCTCTGTCTTGTAGGATTGGTTGTGCTGCGTCTTCTAGGATTGGTTGGGCTGAGTCTTCTAGGATTGGATGGGCTGCGTCTTCTAGGATTGGTTGGGCTCTGTCTTGTAGGATTGGTTGGGCTGCGTCTTCTAGGATTGGATGGGCTGCGTCTTCTAGGATTGGTTGGGCTCTGTCTTTTAGGATTGGTTGGGCTGCGTCTTCTAGGATTAGATTAACTGCGTCTTCTAGGATTGGTTGGGCTGTGTCTTCTAGGATTGGTTGTGCTGCGACAAATAGGATTGGTTGTGCTGCGTCTAATAGGATTGGTTGGGCTGCGTCTTCTAGGATTGGTTGTGCTGCGTCTAATAGGATTTGTTGAGCTGCGTCTTCTAGGATTGGTTGTGCTACGTCTCCTAGGATTGGTTGGGCTGCGTCTTCTCGGATTGGTTGTGCTGTGTCTTCTCGGATTGGTTGTGCTGCGTCTTCTAGGATTGGTTGAGCTGCGTCTTCTAGGATTGGTTGTGCTGTGTCTTCTAGGATTGGTTGTGCTGTGTCTTCTAGGATTGGTTGTGCTACGTCTTCTAGGATTGGTTGGGCTGCGTCTTCTCGGATTGGTTGTGCTGCGTCTAATAGGATTGGTTGTGCTGCGTCTAGGATTGGTTGGGCTGCGTCTTCTAGGATTGGTTGGGTTGCGTCTTCTAGGATTGGTTGTGCTGCGTCTAATAGGATTGGTTGTGCTGCGTCTTCTAGGATTGGTTGTGTGGCGTCTTCTACGTTTGGTTGGGCTGCATCTTCTAGGATTGGTTGGGCTGCGTCTTCTAGGATTGGTTGGGCTGCGTCTTCTAGGATTGGATGGGCTGCATCTTTTAGGATTGGTTGGGCTACCTCTTCTGGGATTGGTTGGGCTTCCTCTTCTGGGATTGGTTGTGCATCGTCTAATAGGATTGGATGGGCTGCGTCTTCTAGGATTGGTTGGGCTGCGTCTTCTAGGATTGGTTAAGCTGCCTCTTCTGGGATTGGTTGTGCTGCGTCTAATAGGATTGGATGGGCTGCGTCTTCTAGGATTGATTGGGCTGCGTCTTCTAGGATTGGTCGAATTGTATTTCCTAGGATTGGTTGAATTGCATCTTCTAGGATTGCAGGGTGTATCTGATGCTCAAGTGGTCCAGTGAGCAGAGTGGTCCAGGGAGCAGAGTGCTCCAGTGGTCCAGGGCAGAGTGCTCCAGTGGTCCAGGAAGCAGAGTGCTCCAGTGGTCCAGGAAGCAGAGTGCTCCAGTGGTCCAGGGAGCAGAGTGCTCCAGTGGTCCAGGGAGCAGAGTGCTCCAGTGGTCCAGGGAGCAGAGTGCTCCAGTGGTCCAGGGAGCAGAGTGCTCCAGTGGTCCAGGGAGCAGAGTACTCCAGTGGTCCAGGGAGCAGAGTGCTCCAGTTGTCCAGGGAGCAGAGTGCTCCAGTGGTCCAGGGAGCAGAGTACCCAGTGGTCCAGGGAGCAAAGTGCTCCAGTGGTCCAGGGAGCAGAGTGCTCCAGTGGTCCAGGGAGCAGAGTGCTCCAGAGTGTTCTGGTTGATCATGTACCGAGGTGACGCTGAAACTGGAGTCAAGAATGAACACATCCCTAACGATAATACATCAGAATATGGCTAGACAAATTGGCGTGCCACAAGGGTGTGTCTTGCCACTTTTACCATTCATATACCTATCTAAGCTATTTTCAAAGCTTCGCTAGGTGTTCGCTACAAAAGGCTACTTGGAAGTCTGTTTCACTTATCTGCAACTCTGCTGCTTAACCAGTGTCCCGTAGCTCGGTTGGTAGCGCACTCAGTTCACTCTGAGACCCGTGGTTCGATCCCAGGTACGGGTGGAAACATTTGGACGTGTTTCCTTAGGACACCTGCTGTCACTGTTCACCTATTAATAAGTAGGTACCTGGGTGTTAGTCGACTGGTGTGGGTTGCATCCTGGGGACAAATAAACTTAATTTGCCCGAAATGCTTTGCATGTTATGCAGAGTATTTCGGGCAAATTAGTAATTTGCCCCAAGATGCGACCCACACCAGTCGACTACACCAGTTACCTACTTACTGCTAGGTGAACAATGACAGCAGGGCCTAAGGAAACAAGTCTAAATATTTCCATCCGTACCTGGACTTTCTATATAGTCTGTCATTGGTGTCAGCTATGGTCTGTATAAGTTGTATCATGTACTTGAAGAAATGAAAGGTTATATATATTACAGATTATTAGTTGTTTACTCCAGTCCTTTCTAAATCTGAACTTATCCAATTTGAATCCATTATTTCGTGTTTTTTCCTTGAGCAGATATTTTTAACATACTCTTTATATCCATTGTATTTAATACCTGTAATCCACTTGTGTACCTCACTTATATCTTGTCATAGTGCGTTATTAATGTCTGTTTAAGATGAAGGGAAAGAGGAGGGAGGTAGAGAGGAGAGAGGGAGGAAGGAAGGTAGGGAGGGAGGGAGGGAGGAAGGAAGGTGGAAATAAATGGTATAAAATACCGACACAATGGAAAAATAAACACATTAGCAGTATAATGTGATCCTTTATTGACAACGTTTCGCCCACGCAGTGGGCTTTATCTAGTCACAGAAGGAAGGTAAGGAGGGAGATAGTAGGGAGAGAAGGATGCAGAGAGGTTGAGAGGGAGGTAGGGAGGAAGGCAGGGAGGATGGAAGGTGAGGAGGGAGAGAAAGAGGGAGGGAGGGAGGGAGGTAGGGAGGTAGGTAGGGAGGGCAGCAGGTGTGCAGGAGTGATCCACAGTAACCCAGGCTCGCTGCTCCCCAGCCTCTTCACAGGGCTCCTCTAAACAGGTTCTGCGATATCAAACCTGAAATGCTCAGACCTGAACCTTGCCTGTATAATTATCCAATAATTCATTATGACTCATTCCAAAGGGGTTCTGTTTCAGTGAGCCGTATCAAGTATTGATCACCTTCTGTTAAGGCCCATCCCTGCAGAGATCTCTTAATATAATAATATATTTACTTCTACAAGTACATGTACAAGGTATACAGACCATAGCTGACATCAGTGACATACTACTATATAGAAAGCCGCTTGTTATGCTGAGTATTTCGGGCAAATTAGGTCAATTTTGTCCCAGGATGCGACCCACACCAATCGACTAACACCCGGGTACCCATTTTACTTGTGAGTGAACATAGACAGCAGGTGTTTTATGGAAACAAGTTCTAATGTTTTCCAGCCGTACCGGGGATTCGAACTCTGGACCTCAGTGTGTGAGCTGAGTGCGCTAGCGATCCAGCTATGGAACACTAAAAGTAGAGATCTGTCTTGTCGTATAAGTGGAGAGATCTGTCTAATTGTCGTGTCAGTGTAGACGTCCGTCTTGCTGTCGTATTAGTGAAGCGATATCAAGTTGTCATTGTAGAGATCTGTGTAGCTGTCGTCTTCGTGTTGACACGGAAATATTTCAGAAAGATATAAACAAAGTCTTCCAGTGGGCAATGGAGAATAACATTACGTTCAATAGTGATAAGTTCCGTGTACTTAGTATGGAAAGAATGAAGAACTTGAAAGAAACACGGTTTGACCCCAAGAAAGTCACCAAATAGAACCAAAGTATCATGTGAAAGATCTGGAGGTAACAATGCCAGCTGAACTTCCTTTCAAATAGCACAATAAGACAAATGTCTCGACAGCCAGTAAAATGACGAAGTGGATAATGAGAACTTTCACAGCGGGGGGAAATAGTGCCAATGGTGATAGTTTTCAAATCACTTGTATTGTTCAATGTTAACAACTCCTTTCAGGGTAGGACAGATATCAGAGCTTGAACTGATAATTTACAGTCCACATAGAGTCAATGAAGCATTTAAATTACAAGTCCTAAATATGTACACTGGAGCAGAGAGGTAATATACACGTGGGAGATGCTTGAAGTTCTGGTCCCAAATCTGTACATTGCCAAACAACATACTGAAGTGAGACGTATAGAGGAATGTGTCATATAAACCCAGTGAAAAAAATAAGGGCACCGTGGGAACAATAAGAAAACACTGTATCAACATGCGTGGGCCCAGACTGTTGAACACACTACCACAAGATATCAGGAACATTGCCGGAACAATTGTAGAAGTTCTCGAGAGAAAATTGGACATGTACCTCCAACTGCCAGATCAACCAGACTGTGATGGATATATACACAAATAACTGCCTTTGGAGACTGAAACGTTGAAGACGTTTCGGCCGAAAATTTTCGGACCGAAACGTCGTCATAAGTTGCAGTCTCCTATGTGTGGAGTTATTTGTGTATTGTTCCAGTCACGGAACTGTCTTTTATTTTTTGTGAAGGGTATGTGGGCCAACAGGCCGCCGGCATAAGCTGGTTGACCTGGCAAGAGCCAGACAAGCCTGGCCCAGGGCCGAGCTGCGGAGTAGGGAAAACTTTGGAAAGACCTCAGAGGTATATCACAGGTAGGTCTCCATCCCTTCCATCATCCCCTTCCCCTGTCTGTTCAATGATTGCTCAACCCTACCATCATCTCCTTCCCTCCCATGGTCCCCTATCCCTCCCATGGTCCAGTATCCCTCCCATGGTCCCCTATGCCTCCCATGGTCCCCTATCCCTCCCATGGTCCCCTATCCCTCCCATGGTCCCCTAATCCCTCCCATGGTCCCCTATCCCTCCCATGGTCCCCTATCCCTCCCATGGTCCCCTATCCCTCCCATGGTCCCCTTCCACCTAGGGTTCCCATCCCTTCCATGGTCCCCTTTCTTCACATGACCGTGCTCCAAGAGTAGTAAAACTCTTGAAACTCATCAAAGGTATCAAAAATACATTAATCCCTTCCTCTCTTAGTTCCCCTTTGTCCCATGGTCCCGTTTTCTCCCATGGTGTCATTTGTTTCCATGATCTCTCTACCCTTGGTATTGGAGTAACTCCACTGTTAACCTGCGAGTTGCTGGTGTCAATGATTGCATGTGCAGGGGAGTGCTTGTGATATCTTCCTCTTCTTAAATAACCTTCTAAAGAATCTAGTCCAGGAAGAAGCTTCACTAACTGTTGTGTTCAGAAATTTGTATGTATCTATTATCAAGGACAGGCACCTAAAGTCAGTACCTGACCAACCGGGCTGTGGTTCGTACGTCAGTTTGCGTGCGGCCAGCAGTAACAGCCTGGTTGATCAGACCCTGATCCACCATGAGGCCTGGTCTCAGACCGAGCCGCGGTGGGGCGTTGACCCCCGAAATCCTCTCCAGGTAAACTCCAGGTAAGGTCTGTGCCTTTAATTGTTGTGTTGAAGATGTTCGGGCGTTATGGAGTGGACGTTGATGATGTGTATTAGCGTCATGATTGTTGTGGAATTTTAGAAAACTGTGGCTGGGTTCATTGCAGGTGTGGTACGTGTGTACGTCGGTCGTCGGGTGATTTGTAGGTTTTTTCTGTCTTCCTGGAGTCGGGGTTCAACTGCATAGGTGGTGTTCTTGGTAGTTTAATATTTCTTCGTTTCTCTCTTTTTTTTTTTTTTTTCCTGCTGATTTCTTCCTTTCTTGGTGGGCACTTCGCTGCCAGGGTTCAGTGAATCACTTTTGTTTTTAAAGGATTTTTGGTGCATATTCTTACATTCCTAAAGACGTGTCCATCCTGGCCATACCCAGAGTAATGTTTTTGTAGATCAGGGGGCAGTTGAGGCGAAGTGGCTGCAGTTAACTGTTCCAGTATGGGGGTTATGTGCGGGTATTGTTCCTTTTTTAAAGTCCCTTTGGTTTATGTGGTGGAGATATCCGATCCCTCCTGAATGCTAGTTTTTTCCCGATACTTCTTCAAAATCTCAGCTTGATCACTGAGAAGATGTTGGCCATTATGATTATTTTTGATTTTGGCAAAATTATTTCCTATCTGTGCTGGGTTTTTCGGGGCTGTTTTTTTTAAGAGATCTTGTCTGGTTTCTTGATGAATACCTTCATTTGGCCTTCTGCGGGGGGTGACACTTCAAAGTTCTCTCCGTCAACTTTTGACAGGAAGTTCCTAGATCCTTTCCCGCACGTTATCCGCAACAATAGGTGATAAAGGACTAATGAATTCAGAAAGTTCATGAATTTTACGTGCAGTACTGTTCCGCTTCGGGGAGACTTGCTGCCACACTGGTACCTCGACTGGTGAATTTCCGCGTCCCCGGGACTCGTAGGGAGAGTAGAGAGTTGGTATACGGTAAACCGATTTTCAGGCGTAAGACGCACGTCCCATAAGACATATAACACAATGCGGTTGTAACGGGAACGTTAGTAAACAACTGTTAAAACGTAACCCAAAGCCAACCCTGCAATAAGCACACCCTTAGTCAAAAGGTGAAATGGAGCCAACAAGACTGGGGAACACACTAGACCCATTTTTACAAATAATGAGGACCTGGTAAAAACAAAACAATATCAAAAAAAACTAATTTTGATCAAACTAATCGAAGTCCAGACTTACATGTACAGGAGTCCTGATCAGCAGGATGCATTCAACTATGAAATTTCCTTTCCCAAAATTTAACTTCAACAACAAGAACATCAACTGAGGGTCAAATAAACTATGCCCCAAATGAAACATGTTGGGAAGATATCTTAAAATTAAGACCCTAACCCGTGCCTTGAAAAGATCAACCTCCTGGTAGCTGAAGATTTTCAAGGCATATTCCCCTTTAAAAAAAAAAAATAAACTGAAAGAGAGAGACGCTCCCCCTACAGGAGAAGACGACGAATCACTGAGCTCCTCAAAAAAGCCAGATTATCCCCGAATTCACGGAAGGAAGCCTAACCAGGGGAAATGGAAAATATTGAGCTAAAGTTAAAGGACTCATACATGATCCAGGGGAGTTAAAAGGAGCTAAAAAACGATTAGTGAAATTGAAAGAAATTAAAAAATTTCTTTACATATCCAAAAAAAAGGCAAAAAACACCCCATTATAGGGCGTCTGCTTAGAAAAGACGGATCCTACACAGATGACAACAAACAAATGAGTG